>JAHRHZ010000101.1:3808640-3818893 GCA_024137785.1 Ginglymostoma cirratum
TTGGGCCTGGCTCCATTAGGCCTACAGTCAGCTCTCGCAAACCACCATTGCCCTTCACTTTTCCTGATGTTTGCTCTTTTCTTGTTTTCAACCGATTGCACGTCAGGCAATTACAGCTGACATTGCTAATGTGGAACAGTAATACGCAGTGAATCGATTCTGACTGGTCCAGGAGATAATTCTGCTTCTGAAGATTAGTCAGTGTTTTATGTTTATTCCTGTAAATGTTAACCATCGAAGTCACTGAATCCTGATCACAAGACTACCAGGGCAGGTCTCTGTTCGTATCACCCCGGACACGATTTGGCATTGTATTCTCCCATCCTTCTACAGATGATTCTGTCAGATCTGCATGGGATTTGTTACATTGTCTTGGTGTATGATGAATCGGCTATCCAGTCATCTATGACATTGCAGTTTTTAATGCATGACTTTGTAGTTTGGTGATTCACCCAGTGGTTTTGAGTTTGATTCTTTCTGGGGCCTGAGAGAATGTTCACCACCTGCTGGAGCCAACCAAAGGAGCTCTTTAAAGTCGTTTGAATTTATTTCTGATGAAATAGCGTTAATACCACCATGACATTTCCTCAACCAGCCAGAAATGCGTTTGAAATACCACATTCCTGTTTGTCCTTCAAGGTACTTGAGGAAGATCTTTCAGAAGGACAGAAAGCAGTTGGCGTGAGCAATATTCCAGTTTAGCAGGAAGAATGAGGTGAGGCAGGATTAGTTGCAGAGTAATGGGGAAATAGTTGGGGGGAGAGTGCTTCCTTTCTTTACTGTAACCAGATACTGGTTTTGAAGTCTGAAATCGGACGATACAAGGCAGATGGGTGAAATACTTGCTTTCTGGGGTTGGTCTCTGCTGAAGCTGATGTCACTCTTGGGACAATGTGCCTCTGTGTTTCCTTCTCTGGGTGAAAATAAGGTTCAGCTCCCCGCGGGGGCATGAACACAACTTTACCATCTCAAATCTCAGTCCCATTCTTTGTGGCACTTGAGATTAAAATATTACAGGGAAAATGTCATTGAGATGAACGCTTGAAACGTCAGAGCACACAAGGCTCCAGGCTAAGTGTTGGAAACTGGGATAATAGGTTCGACTTCTGGTCAGGGAATCAGGATTTATTGTTCCTGACAGTAACAAAATCAAACACAGAGCAGTCTCTGACAGGAATCCTTTCAGTGTCTCAGGTCAGTTAATGTCCCCGAGAACATCACAGTCAATGTCCCAGCCTCTTAAAGAAGGGGAAGCTTCCACGACTGTGTCTGCTCAGTTGGAAAATTCACCTTCATTCTCCTCTGATTCCGCTTCCCAAAGAATTTCTAAAGACTCACAAAGCAGAGACTGTTTTTTTTGTGTGTTTTCTTTCCATTCCCAGGAGATCCAGTGACTGGGTCAGGAGGTTTGTGAAATTGAACGTAAATTTTGTGGGACTATTTCAGCTTCCCCTCCTCCGACATGTTTGGTGACATTTACTGATGTGAGACACTGAAAGGAACCTTGTTCCTGCAGATTAGAAATTCAAAGCTCATCTTGGTTTCAGGGCAATGAGGAAGATTAGTTTGGCAATGTAAAGAAATTGTGAATTACACTTGAGCGAGGTAGTCAAACCTACAATTTCCTGATCTGTAGTCAGGCGCATTATCCATTGCACCACGGGCCCCACGTATGTGCAATGCTTACATGTGGCAGTGTGGTGGTGCTGACAAGGACATGAGCAGCAGTGGTAACATTCACAAGGTGAACAACCAGCAAAGATAATCACTGTCACTGCTTCAGTTCAATGGTCCCTGCTTAGTGAAGTAGTGAATTTTACTGGCAAAGAAAACACATTTGTCCTCAGGAGACTGCTTCAGTGACTTCTCTTTTTTGATGGATTCATCATAAAGTTCCTTTCTGCTGTTGCACAAGGACTTCTGCTTCTCCTTTTCTTCTATTCTCATCCCTTCGTTCCCAGTTTGGTCAGAATAACAAGGTGAGCAGGATAAATTGCAGACTTAGCGGGGAATGTTGTGGTAATGGCACAGTCAGAGTGAGCTTATCCCCCGCATTCTCCGCTGTCACCATTCATTCATTTTATACCAAACATTAAAGACGTCACTATAATCCTTTAATTGTATTTTTTTTTCAGGTGGATTGAGAATTCTATTTAGAATAATAAAGATTCAGAATCTTTTGAGAGAAGAAATATTTCATTACCTCCACCCTGAGCGACAGACACATTTTCCGGGAACGTGAGCCCAGTTCTAGACACTCCAGCCAGAAAGTAAGAGCCTCTCAGCAGCTCCACTCTTAAATTATCTCCGAACTTCAGAGTTTACATAAAGCAAGAATGGAAAATGAGGGATTTTGACAGAAGGAGAGTTGGAGAATGTGAAAGGGGGTGAAATGGATACAGAGACAAAAGAGAGACAAATAGAGATACATATTGATGTAGACACTGAAAGGAACAATTCTCCATTCGACATGGCAGCTAACTGACACAACGGAAAAGAAAAAGGCAACCATTTAGTCAGCCTTTAACCACGTCTGGGCAATGGAAGGAGCATTAGAGCCAATGGAATACCTCTAAGGTTGAAAAGGTGACAGTTGTCAGCTAACGAGAGAGCGCAATTTGATAAATATGTTGATTCAACAGACAGAGCTAATAATTTCCTCTGGCATTGTGATATGGAAATTGATAACAAACCTTGCACTTACGAACAGTCACTGGACCAGAAATGTTAACTCTTTCTCTACACCGGTGCTGTCAGACCTGCTGAGTTTCGCAAACTCTTCCTGTATTTGTGTCGGTTTTCCACAGTTCTTTGTGTTATGTTAATCTGAATAGCGTTTGCAATAAAATAGCTTACCTTCTAGCTCCTGAAAAAACAGTCAGAAATGCTGTCATCACGATAAATTAGCAGAGTAGAACTTCGACTGCCTGGCCAGGAATCAAACATCGGCCACAAGGGTGAAAGCGTTGAATGCTAACCACTAGACCACCAGGGAAAGCAACAGATGTATTCATATATTTTCTCAATGATACTGTCTTTGCATTTTAATTTGTGATCATTTTCACTGTCAATCTGTTTCTCTGTTTTTTAGTTTTTTTACAGCATGGAAGAACACAATTCAGCCCATTGTGTCTGTGCAGGTCACCAAACCTCCATTTATTCTAGTCCCAGTTTCTACCATTTGGCCCATAGCCTTGTGTGCTCTGACATATCAAAGGCAAATGTCAATCAGCTTTTCTCTGTAATCTCAAACAACATAATGAATTGAACTGAAGTTTGAGATGGTAAAACTGTGTAAATACTCCCTTAAGGAACTCATCCTCATTTTCACCCACAGAGGGAGACACAGACACATCCCCGGGAGTGATAGAGTCCTCATGATTATGTCCGCTCCACGTGCTTCACGTCTGTTCTCCATCCCCACACACAAATTTCTGCGACAAAAGGCAGCTTTATGTGGATCACAAGTGACTTCTCCAGAAAACGAGAACCATTACCGTGAGCTGGGATATGAAATGGACAGCGAGCTGAAATAGTCCCACAAGCGCTCACATTCAACTGTCAATTTTGAAAACTCACTGACCCAATCACTGCAGCTCCAGGGAATCTGACAGGACAGCGCCCGGCAGACATCACTCACTTTAGACAATTGACATAAGGTGTAATGACAGAGAATGGCCAAACCCCTCTGATAATTAAACTAAAACACAAGCCCCGATCTGTTATGACAGGAGTGGGGTTCCTGTCTCATAATTACTCCCTAAACATCAATAGAAGCTCGACTTTCCCCTCATAATCTATTGAAAGGGTTTTTAATAGAAAGAAAGTGCTTGATCTCCACTTTACAAGTAACAAGAAACAATTTCATTTATTTAACCCAACAATAAACAAGTTAACAAAATTACTAACAAATCAACAATTCTCCCTTAGACTACTAACTACTCCCTGAATGGTCTATATTCTACTAGAATGCTGTTTAAATAAAAACAAGTCCCACTAATATCAACTCAATTAATAAGAAGCAATAAATTAATTGTAACTTAAACTCTCCAAATTCACACAAGGCTGTCTTCTGGAATATTCTGTCATCTCCGCTCTCTTCACAAATGCCTTTCTTCCACTAACTCTGCTGTCAGCAATGATTTATCTCTATAATTCCTTCAATAAGGATTTTGAGCTAAAATGTTGTGGGACTGTTGATGAACTCGATGTGCTTTCTCTGAGAGCTGAATGGTGCTAACTCCAGCAAATGAGAGTCATCTCTCTCCGAGTTTGCGAATGCTCTCGCCTTATATACCCATTATGACATCATCAAATTCTTGCAATGTGATTGGTTTCAGGTTGTAAACACCATAAGATTTCAATCCAATTGGCTTCCTGTATCTCGGGGCTTCGTTTCCATTAATTGGCCCAATTCAAACAAGGCGGATGTTTTGCCTGCCGCCTGTAAGGCTTTGATACATTTGATTCACTTTTTGAGGCTCCCTGTACTGGCGACTTCAGCTGCTGCTCACTGACAGATTTTTGTTTAAATTACTAAGTACAGACGAAAAGGAACCACACATGTCAACTTTCTGCCTTCCACTTCACAATTACTCTATCTAAAATTCATTACAGAAGCAAACTCGAAACACTTTCATGTCTCATCTCTTTCTGCTTCTGTCCCTGTCTCATCTCCAGCTCCCAGCTCAATGAGCTGCTTGGTACGAATGCAGGCAGATCATGAAACCAATCTTTACCTGGAAAGCAGGGCCAGGGATTGTAAGACAAGGCATTGAGAAGCAACGAGTTTGAGTACAGTTAGGTAAAAAGACACCAGTATCGCATTTTCCTGATTCTCCCAGATACTGATTCCAGGAATATGCACAGTGCCAGTTACCCCCAATCTTAATTGTAACGTGCCTTACAGATCGGAGTGTGTTGTCCTGTTTCTTCACAAACTGAGATCTCCTGCACTGAAGGATGACCCTTCAAATCTGCAGCAGTTGAACTCAAGACCATGAGTATTCTCTTTTCATTTCCCAGCACTTTATTCACAGCCTCAAGTGTACATCTAAACATGTCTCAACTCCAATGTTGTTCCATTACGACAGGCAGTGAGTGGCACATTCTCACCATTGGCTATCCGGATGAAATGCTTTTACCCCAATCTTCCTGTGATCCCTGTCGTGAACAAGGAAGCGGGAAGCAAACTCCCTTCCGATTTGCCCTCAGCACTCAACTGTGATCGGCAGGATTCGAAACTGCCCAGGCACACCCCAATGGGTTTCAACTTCATCTCCTTCACCACTCAGCGACGATTCTAGCAGTGCACTACCCATCCACATTTCCAGGTCTCTCTCTCTCTCTGGAGCTGAGGAAGAATGACTCATTACTGGGTTTGTCTGAATCCAATCACATCACAGATTTCAAAAGTGTTGGGGCGGCACGCTGGCACAGTGGTTAGCACTACTGCCTCACAGCACCAGGGACCCGAGTGCAACTCCACCCTCAGGTAACTGTCTGTGTGGAGTTTGCACATTCTCCCCGTGTCTGCATGGGTTTCCTCCCGCAGTCCAAAGATGTGCAGGTTAGGTGGATTGGCCATGCTAAATTGCCTGTAGTGTCCAGGGATGTATAGATTAAGTGGGTTGTCGGGAGATGAGCCTGGGTGGGTTGCTCCAAGGTTCGGTGTGGACTTATTGGGCCGAAGGGCCTGTTTCCACACTGTAGGGATTCTATCTATCTAAATTCAGTACATGGTGGGTCTGGCTGTTTCACCCCTATAGGTGGAACACACATGCATTTAAAACTAAAAATATAAATTGCTAGAAAAACTCAGCAGATCTGGCAGCACCTGTGGGCAGACAATCAAGGTTAACATTTCAGAACTTCTTCAAAACTGTTTTCTCCCACAGGTATTGCCAAACATGTTGAGTTTGTCCAGCAGATTCTGTTTTGGTTTGCAGATTCCCGACATCTGCAGCTCTTTACGTTAGTCAATAAAAGAACATTTGCGGCTACCCACCGGATAAGATTTCCGTTTGGAGAGCATTTTCCTGATCGCATTAAAAACTCAGAACTGTATGGCAAAAACAGAGCTGGTAAAGTGAGAATAGTCCTTCCTCCTGCCTTTGTGGCCTTGAACCACCAACTTTGCGTTTATAAGCTGTAAGCGCTGACCAACTGCACCACAAGCTAGCAAGCAGCTGCTTTGCATAATCCCTTCAAGCAGACTCTTATTTAATTGCTCTGAACAAAAGAGCAAGGAAGGAACCCCCTCAGGTAGTTAGACAGAGGCTACAGCCTTTCCCACTGAATGCATGGACTGTTCTTAACCCCTGCCCAGTGCTCCCTTTCTTCCCATTGAGGGCAGAGTCTTCCGTCGGTCCTGAGTGGATGACAGGTTCCCATCCCAGATGAACATGAGTGAATTAGTTGGTGATTTCATGACACGATGGCAGCTTTTATGGTCACTATTCCCCTGTGCCAGCCCCTTATATTACCAGATCATTTACTTTGATTGCACAAGCTGCCTTTCTTTTTGTATGTTATCTTATGCTCCTTTTCTTTTATTTCTGGTCACGTCCACATTGCTTTGGAATTTGAGGATGTGCAGTCGAGAGACAGCATCTGACAGAATTGCTTCATTTTAATGTAAGTTGAATATCATCAGATTTTGAATATGGAAGGTGAATGCACCATTCACAGTGAAGAGAAACTGTGCACAGATTCTGTGTGTGATCAAGGCTTCAGGCGATCAAGTGACTTTTTGAAACTAAAGCAATGCCACACTGACAAGACACTGTGGATCCGTGGGGACTGTGGGAGGAGTTACAATTACCCATCCAAGCTGCAAACATATTGGTGCAATCAAATTAGGAAGAAACTGTTTACCTGCTTCATGTATGAGAAGGTATTCACAGTAGTTTCACACTGGAAAGGGGCTGTTTCCCTGCTGTGAGTGTGGCAAGGAATTCATTCAGTCATCCCACCTGCTGACACACCAATGGGTCCACACTGGGGAGAAACCATTCACTGGCTCCAGGTGTGGGAAGGATTTCTACCCAGTCATACAGCCTGTTGAAACATCAACAGGTTCACTCTGAGAGCTGAAGTGAGATCCTTTAAATGTGCACATTGTGGGAAATGCTATGAAAAGTCAAATGGACTGATGTACCATCCACGTGGGCACACTGAAGAGAGACTGTTCAGGTGCTCTCACATTGGGGATGGGTTCAGGACATCATCAACCCTCACTGTACATTGGCAAATACACACTGGGGAGAGGTTATTCATCTGCTCTGAATGTGGGGGGAAAAAAATCACCCAGTCATTTAGCTTAATGAAACACCAGCCGGTTTACAAGTAACTGCAGTAATTGATTTTTTGTTTGTTTGTTCATGGGTCCATGGTATCAACAGATCAGCAAGCACTTATCATCCATTCTAACTGCCTAGAGGATGGTTCAGAATCAAGCTCGTTGTTCTCGTATGGATTCACATGTAGGCCAGACCAGGTCAGAATCAACAATGGTTCTCAGACCCAATGGCACTGAATTGATTTTCTGGTCTCTTATCCTGTTTCTCAAATTGTAATGAATAAACTGTTACAGTTGATTTAAAAGTGAAAAACCAGAATGGGTTTTATTCTGATTGACCATGTCCTGCTGTTTTCTCTGTTGTTATTGACAATCTCAGTGCCCTCGCACCAAAAACTGTACCAGAGAATTTTACAGAAAAGAGGAAATGGTCAGCTACATCTGGTCACTTGAAGTGTCACTGGACCCAAAAGATTAACTATGGCTTCTATCCACAGATGTTGCCAGGCCTGCTGAATTTTTCCAGCAATTTCTGTTTTTGTTTCTGATTCACCTGCATCTGCAGTTTTTTTTTTTAGGTTTTTCAATATTCACCTTGTCTATTTCAGAGGAGCCTCCTTGCCAGGCTTGGTGGGTTTTGGAAATGGAAAGTTAGGCCACAGACCAGGAAATGATCTCATTGAATGACAGAACAGACTGAGGGGCTGAATGGTCTGCTCCTGTTCCAAAAAGAGCTGTCCATCTGCAGATTGTGGCATTATTTCCCCACACTACTCACTTCACATCCATTTCTATTACACTACATGCTATTATTGGCTGAACAAATCTCCTGTGTTTGAACTAAATCTGTTAATATTCAGTGCTCTGTCTCCTGCTGCCTGGGTTTAAGTCTCATCAGAGAATGTTGTCTCTTGTTATTGTGTGAACAGTTACAACAGGTGGATCCTGGCATCTCATTCCCCTGGGATCCACAAAACCCGTTTATTTATTTTCCTCTTCCTCTTTCATTCTGACTCTTTAATTTCTCAGTTTCACTCCACTCTCCTTTCGAGCTCTTCAACAACCCAATTTAGGCAGACTAGATGCAGCTGAAATTAATGCAGGGAACTTGGAAGCGGGCAGAAGCAAAAGGAGAGTTCACATCAAAGAAAGTTCTCATTCTAACGGCAGAGCTTCTCCAAGACCCAGCGAGTAGTGAGGGGTCTGAGAGTGTGGGTGAGGCAGATTCAATCAGGAATTTGTGAAGACACTCAGTCAGTGACCTCTCCATCTGATTGTTAACTCAGATGGACAGATAGAAAGAAAGGTGCACATTTAGACAGTGCCTTGGGGCAATGCAAAATCCTTCAGATTCAATTAACAGAAGCCGGAAGGACTGCAGAAACTGTATATCAGAAATTACAGGAAAAGCTCAACAGGTCTGGCACCGTCTGTGGAGAGAAATCAGAGTTAATGTTTTGGGTTGAGTCACTCTTCCTCAGAACTGATCCCATTTTTTTCTTTAAGATCCAATGATTTCATTACACAGGGACAAAGCTTCCCATTTGTATCAGCTAAACTCACAGCGTCCTGTTTTCTTGAGTTTTAAGCTGTTCAGTCTTTCCTGGTGATTACAACGAGTGTTTCTGTAAGATTTGTGACTGAACCTTTATTTTCCTGATCCTTGAGAGTGATGTCAGCATCAGAAACAGCTCCTAATCAGCAAGGGATTTGGTTGGAAAATTTCTGTTTACAAATTCATTCTTATGAGTTAAAGAGTTCTTAAAGAGTTCTCCCCTGTACAGGTCGATATTGAATTCGACCTTTAGAGCTCCTAAAGCTTTTCCCTTAGTCAGAGCATTTAAAAGGTCTCTTGTCAGTGTCAACTCACTGGTGTGACACGAGGCTGGATGACTTCCCACACATTTAGCAGGTGAACAGTCTCTCCCGAGAGTGACTGCGACGGTGAGCTTCCAGCTGACCTGGGTATTTGTATCCCTTCGCACAATCCACACATTTCCATGGTTATTCCATGATGCTGATCTCCTGGCATCTCTCCAGATCGGATGATCTGTTGAATCCTTGTCCATAAACACAATGTGTGTACAGTTTCTCTGCTCTTTGGGTATTTTTTTTCCCCAGAATGTTAACTGGATGATGTTGAATAATTTCTGCAGTTAGTTCACTGGAACATTCAGAATCAGGTGTGTAGTGTGCGAGTGTTGGTGCTTTACCACTCACACTGATGTTTGAAATCTTTTCCCACAGACATACCAGATAAACATATTCCCTTCTGGTCCTGATGAATTGAATAACTCTGTTGGATCTTGACATAGTGTTTGATTTGACTCTCCCATCTTCAATGTCTTTCTTTCTATTACTCTGTGAAATATTTACAAACATCATCACTGTCTGTACAGGGTAAAATCTCAGAACAAACAAATTCAATTTCTGAGAGGCATTTTTCCTTTATTGCACCCATCCCACAACTTATGCCCCACACTAAAAGATGTGACAATCAGTACCAAAAGCAAAAGCAACATTCCTGAATAAATCAGGTTGTTGTTCCCAGTGTCTATGAGGCATTGTATACCCTGAGGTACCAACTTGTGATGGGAAGTACCTAGCCCAGTGGTGGACTCTACAAGCTCCCTGTCCAGAGAGAGGTCACAAAAGATAAATGATACCCTTTGGGATTAGTAGGAACTGCCGATGCTGGGGTCTGAGATAACAAGGTGTGAGATAACAAGGTCTGGAGCTGGATTAACACAGCAGGCCGGGCAGCATCAGAGGAGCAGGAAAGCTCACGTTTCGGGTCTGGACCCTTCATTAGAAATGAGGGATGAGAACGGCGTTCTGAAATAAATAGGGAGGGGGGAGACAGCGATAGAAGGAGGATAGTGGAGCAGGTAGGTGGAGAGAAGACAGACAGGTCATGGAAGCAGGGATGGAGCCAATAAAGGTAAGTGTAGCT
>JAHRHZ010000101.1:3822838-3942225 GCA_024137785.1 Ginglymostoma cirratum
GTGTGTGACAGGGAGGGATGGAGCAACAGGGAGGGAGAGAGAACGACAGGGGCAGGGGCTGGGGTATAGGGGAACTGGGCCCAGGGAGCCTGATACAGGGCTGGGGGCCAGGGGGTGACCGAAATAAGTGAGGGTCTTGAAAGGAGAGAGGAGGGCAAGGAAGAGGGGGCAGAGAGAGAGAGGGAGAGAGAGAAAGTGGATCAGAGATAGAGAGGTAGAGACAAGGAAACAGAGGTAGAGTGAGAGGTGAGAGTGAGGGGGGAGGAGAGAGACAAAGGGTACAGAGGGGGTGGGGACAGAGATAGAGAGGGGGAGGGGGACGGAGAGAGGGAAAGACTGTGATGGGGATTAGGGAGAGGTGGGGTCAAAGGGAAAAATACAGAGTGGGAGATGGGGTTCACACAGGCAGAGGGTGAGAGAAGTGGGTGTGGACATTCGAGGATGGGGGAGAGAGAGACAAGACGCAGGGAGAGAGGGAGGGAGTGGTTTGGAGAGGGTGGCTGGAAAGAGAGAAGGAAGGGAATGGAGAGAGGGATGGGGAGCAGGGGGTTACGGAGAAATGTGGGTCAGAGAGGGAGAGAGTGAGAGAGGAGGGGCAGGAGAGAGAGACAGAGATATACTAGATGTGAACGCAAGGACAGAGTGACTTAAACCCAACTCCCGAGCTCAGTCCCGAAATCCTCCCATTCCCTTGGGGCTGAGTCTGTCTCTCTCCAGCTGAGCTTGTTCAACACAAAGACAAACAACAATATAGTTTTCTGTGCTGCTCGGCACTTTGTAATGAACATTAATTATATATTAAAGTTATGGATGCAGTCAGTGGAATGGTGCCTTTTCTCTCTGGCCTGTGAGTTGAGAGAAACATTGACATATTTCCTTGTAACCCCCTGTGGGATAAGGTTGGATAAACCAGCACTACCCTCAGTCTGTTACCATAGCGACAGGCTGCTTCATTGCTGAGACATTGAACTGAAATGAGAAAATCCTGGATGGATTGATTACTGAGTGAATCTGATTGATTGATGAATTTGGGTAAAGGGATATTTCAGCACATTCTTTAGCCGCTGTCTGAACTTAGTCTGGGTCACGGCATAAATCGCGGTGTTTGTGCAGCAACTGAGGAGCTGCAGCATGAAGCCCAATTCCCGCACAAACAGATCTAGATATACAGAGTAATAGCCAATCATCCACATCCGGTTCCATATAGAATACACCATTAACGCTGACCATAACAGGATGAAATTGGCCGAGATCACAAAAAGTAAAATAATGGATTTTTTTCGATGTCTCATCTCTGTGTCACACTGACCGTCCCCATTGATGTGAGCCCGGAGTCTCCTGCGGGCTCTGCTGGTCACTAAAATGTGTCTGACGGTGAAAACATTGAACAGCAGAATCAGGAAAAATGGGAGAGCCGGGGTTAGAATGTGATGGAGGAACTCGACTGTGACCCAGACACGAGAGAAATATCTGTTCAGCAGGGAGCACTGTGCAGACCAGGTTAGTGTCCTGCTCAATACAACCCTGCAATCTGTCCAGAGTGGGACAATGTGCAGGCCTCACCAGTCAAATAGATATCAGTCCAGCACGGGGACCCGTGCAGATCACACCAGTGCCTTGAACTATAAACACGGACGAGATGCCTGTCCAGTGTGGAGAGCTGTGCAGACCACACGAGTGCAGTGATCTATAAATGTAGACCAGGTATCTCTCCAGCACGGGGCAGCTGTGAAGTGAACACCACTGAATTGATTTGTAAACCCGGAACAGTTGCCGTCCCAGCGTGTAGATCTGTACAGAACCCCCCAGTGCATTGTTCAGTAACGCTGTGTTAAATCGCTTCCAGCCCGGGGAAACTTGCAGCCCATACTGGAAGTGACAGGATGTGCGGCTGCCATCCATTCACAGCTCCATATATCCAATGTGCCATGACAAGGGATGCCATGTGTGTGAAAATCACTGCCAGAGAGAGATGGTGGTGAATCAGTTTAAATACCAACAAATAGGATGGGTTGGATAGAAAGACAGAGAGGGGGGAGAGAGAGAGACTGTGTCATGGAAGAATGTGTTCACATGTTTTAGAATGCTGACATGTAGACATTTTGATAGGATCTTGCAACATGGGCCGGTTTTTCAGGAATGATGCGTGAATAGGATACTGCAGTGAGTTCAGATGATGGAGAGTTCTGAATGAGCATTTGTTCTGCATTTGTGACTGAGAGTGTGGTGAGCACAGTCTTCGGCTCATTGGGCTGAATCTAACAAGAATTTGTCTCAGTGACATTTCAATTGAGTGTGACAGAGGGATAGTCTGCAGGACGCCGAACTGGTTTTCTAATGCTATCTTATCAAACTCCTCTCATTTTCTACCTACCCCAGCACATGCCATTCTTCTCTTTCAATGCCAGCCTGATTCTCGCACCCATCATGGCTGGTAATAGTACCCATGGCCTGGGCGGCCCGGGTGTTCCACGATCCCTGGCTCAGGTGCCATCTTTAAAAGGCCAATGGGCAGACATTTGAACTTTCTCAGTTCAGAGCCGTTCTGCACGGTTTACCCCGAGCCTGGCAGATAGGGGGCAATTGCGGCAAGATTGTTGACAGGGACATGGAGGTCCTGCTGCGTGGGCTAGTACAGAGGAGGACCATTCTTTTAGCAGACGAAACCACACCACCAGACCCACCAAGAATGGTCTGAGCTCACCACCCAGCTCAGTGCAGTATCTGCAGTCTGAAGAAATGTACAGCAACACGGGGCAAGCAACAATAACCTTCCCCGGTCTGTCAGGATAAGTATCACAATATTCTCTCTGCTCCATCACTCTCTCTCACACACACACCTCTGCTACTCCCCTACACCGAAAACAACTGCATGGATCCAACACTGTTGACTGGTTCCTTCTGGCCACCTCACCATTTCTCCCTCACCTACACCAGCACTAACAGCAGTTCCACCAATTTCACCCTCCCTTCCTCTCTCCCTCTCTCTCATTCTGGGAGAAACAGCCTGGAATAGGACCAAAAGGGCTAAGCCGTGTGGTGGTGTGCCCGACATCAGTTCCCTCACACCCTCCCCCTGCCATGTGGGGCGAATACTGGTATGAGCCGGTGAGAACCGGGACGACCCGTGTGGAGATTCCGAAACATCCACGTTTCACCAACCGAGTAGGGATCCCTGTTCAGTCAATGGTAATTCTCACCTTAAGCTCACTGTCATTTCCACCCGGCACAACTTAGAAGCTGTGTCCCTGATGCCATCTCCCTTTTATATCGAGCCGGTACAAATGGAATCCCCACAGTCTCGGTGGGCAGGAGGGTGGGCTCGCAACACATCGTCTCCACCAGCTCCCAGGAAGGAAGCACGGAGTGTCCCTCCGACACCTCCTCATTCAGACAGCTCAGATACTGAAACTAACCTGTAATATTTACTAATCTCCCAACTTGTCCTTACATCTTCAATAATCAAGCATTGAAAATCTCATAGAGTCACAGTCCCCATGGAACAACTGAAATACTGTCACACTCACTGGAGTGAGCAAATATTGATGTACTCTCATGGAGTGACTCAAATAATGAAATGCTGTCCACGGAATAGCAGAAATCCTGCCACACACTAGATGGAATGAATGAAATATTGAAAAACCACAGAGCAAGAGAAATCCTGATAGGCTCCCCTTATTTGTGTAAGTATCGGTGTAATTGTGTGTGCCTCTGTGTGGGGCAGGTCTGACAGTCTCTGTGCTGTTTGATGTGAGGAAATGCCACCCTCTGCTGGTGTCCACACGCCACTGCACAGGTAGCAGCAGAGGATGAGAACCATCAGGGATTTATTCAGAGAGGGCCTGGGAGGGGAGCAGCTCACAACACCATCCAAACTGATTTCTTCGTCATGTACTTAGCTAAATGTCTTTTAACTGTACCCACTTCCACCATTTTGTCTGGAGTTCATTCCATACACGAACAACTCTCTGTAAAATAATTGCCCGTCATATCTTTTTTTTAAAAAAAGGTTGCTCCTCAAAATTTGAAATATCCCCATCGTCTTGAAATCCTTCAATCTCGGAAAAAGGTACCTAACATTCAAGTTATCTGTACCCCTCGTGATTTACAAACCTCAATCAGGTCACCCCTCAACGGCTTTCGCACAACTGAGAAAAGTCCCAGCCTATCCATCCTCTCCTTATATCTCAAACCATCCATTCCCAGCGACATCCTGGTAAATCTCTTCTGATCCCTCTCCTGATTAATATTATCCTTCCTAAAACAGTGCAATCAGAACTGGACACAGTACTTCAGAAGATGCCTCACCAACGTCCTGTACAATCTGAAAATGACATCCCAACTCTGAAACTTAATGGTCTGAGCGATGAAGGCAGCGTACTAAATACCTTCTTAACCACCCTGTCCGTATGTGTCACAGAACTGTACCTGACAGTCTATTCTCTGCTCTGCAACACTAACAAAGGTCCTAATTTAAATTGTATAAGTCCAGCCTTGTTTGTTTTTCCAAAAACAATGTCTTGCATTTATGCAAATTAAACACAATCTGCCACACCACAGCCCAGTGAGTGATATTTCCAACCCCCACACAACCCTGACATGTGTTGAAAGATCCTCCCATCTCCAGAAGGCCTACAAACTCTGGCCTTTATTTTCCCAAGACCCTGCGCTTGGTTTGCCTTGTGCGGGCAGGAGGAGGGGTAGGGGTAGATTGCAGACTGGCCAGTGGCGAGGAGACGCTGGAATATAATTTGTTGCTTTGTAACATTTAATGGTTTTAGGAGGAGGACATTAACACGTTCGAGGCGGGAAATAGTGATCTGCAATATGGTCTTTTGGGGCTGGAACTTATACTCTTTTGTCGTCTCTGGTGTTCAGTAATAATATCTATTCGAGCATCTTCACAGTACAGAGTATGTCTGCAGGATTTCTTTCCCGAACGTTGCAGTCTACAGATAATATCCATTTAAACTGGAAATCATGGCCAAGCAATTAAAGATGTTAATAGTTTATCCCAATGGCAGAGCACATGCCCTCAACTTCCTGTAGTTGAGGCAACTACCTTGCGTTTGTTCAACACTGAAAAATCTTCCCTGTGTAATTCAGTAAAGTTAACCAGAATTTGATAAATCCAAACTCAGTTGATAACTGGTGCACAAAAGGTGAGTCAAAATCTGGGCATGACTTAGGTCTTGTGTAATGGGTAGCGCCAATACCTCTGTTCCAGAGCTCTGGATTCAATTCCCATCCCTGAACCTGTGGTAATATCACTTGGTCTGGACCAGAAGTTCTGGATTCAAGTCCTGCCAGTCGCAGAGGTTTGTCACAGCATGTCAGAACAGGTTGATGAGCAAATTTACGGAAGAATAATGTTGCAGAATCAGGGACTATTGCAGTGCAGTGGTACTATCCCTACCTCTGGGCATAAAGGTCTAGATTCATATCCCACAGAGCTGATTCATAATATGTTTGAACAAGTTGGTTGAGGTTTTTCTAGAATTGTGACTTGATTGAGAAGGAAGAGGTATCAGTGTTGAGTTTCAGAATTTAGGCCCGGGATAACAGAAAGCACAGACATTTGTGTTCATTGGAGTAAAATTTGCACTTTGTATATGTTTATAAAATCATGAAGGGCATGGATAGAGTGAATAGTCAGGGTCTTTTTCCCAGAGTATGGGGAGTCAAAAGTTAGAAGGCACAGGTTTAAGGTGCGAGGGGAAAGATTTAAAAAAAAACATATGGAATGAATTGCCAGACGAAGTGCTGGAAGCTTGTGAAAACAACATTTTAAAGGTATCTGGATGGGTATATGAATGGGAATATGAATATAGGCCAAATGCTGGCAAATGGGATGAGATTAATTTCGGACATCTGGTCAGCATGGACATGTTGGACCAAAGGATTTGTTCCCATACTGTACATCTTTATGATTCATTCATCTAATTGTTCAAGATCTCTTTGTAATCTAAGATACCCTTCCCCGTCTACGTTCAAATAATCTCAGTGTCCTCTGTAAACTTACTAATCATGCCTTCTATAATTTTCATGTAAATCATTTAGTTAAATGACAAACAAAAGTAAATCCAGCATGGATCCCTGCGGATCACCGCTGGTCACAGACTTCCAGTCTGATGAACAATCCTCCATGACCACCCTGTCTCCTGAGTCCTGAGTAGAAATACACACACACACGCATATAGAGATATAGACGCAGTCATGTCTTTAAGATAGAGATAGATACGTTTTGATCAATAAGTAGATCAAGGGTTACGGTGAGAAGACAAGAGAATTGTTTTGAGAAACAAGTCAAGCATGATCGAACAGCAGAGCAGACTTGATGGGACAAATGGCGAATTCTGCTCCAACTTCTTATGCTATCTGCTCTGAAGGTATCAAAAATAGTTCCCAAGAGAGCAGTGATGGCTGAGATTGATCGATACTTTACCGAACAGAGTAAATTGGAATATGTAATAGGTTTGAGGGGCTGAATGGTTTATGTCTTTTCCTATTTGTTGTGCTCTTTAAAGAGAAGGTAACTTGCTGTGAGGTTAACACACTTTAAGGAGTCTCCCAATTAAGACTGAGATAAGAATATTTCTTTCTCTTTCTCTGTCTGTAGTGTTCTCATCCCCAGGGAACAGTGAAGACTGGGTTAGTGAAGATATTCAAGGCAGAGCTCTACTGACTGTTAATGGACAAGACAGTCCATTACTGTCAATGAACAGGGAAAGTGTGTTCAGCCACAAACAGATCAGCCATAATCTTTCGAAATTGAGCAGCAGGCTCGTGGGTCCAACTGGCCAACTGCAGTTCCTATCCTGTGTGTTGTTCTCTCACTCCACCCCTCGAAGCTGTTACAGAGGGAAAGGAAATCCCCATTCAAACAGTCGTGGTTGTGACAATGCGATAAGAGATCATTCTTCCCTTCTCAGGCGTTACGCAGGACCAGAATAAAGTATTCAGACATGGAGTCATAGAGACATAGAGATATACAGCATGCAAACAGACCCTTCAGTCCAACTCATCCACGCCGCCCAGATATCCTAAATAAGTCTAGGCCCATTTGCCAGCGTTTGGTCCATACCTCTCTAAACCCTTCCCAAACATATAATCATCCTGGTGCCATCTAAATTTTGTAATTGTACTAGTCTCCACCACTTCCTCTGGCAGCTTATTCCATAAACACACCACCCTCTGCATGAAAATGTTGCACCTTAAGTCCCTTTTAAATGCATCCCCTGTCTCCTTAAAGCTATGCCCTCTCGTTTTGGACTCCCCCACCTCAGGTAAAAGACCTTGGCTGTTTACACTTCTGCGCCCCTTATGACTTTGCAAACATCTGTAAGGTCACTCGTCAAAGACATTTTATTTTATTTTATTGTGTACCAATTGTGGCAACTTTTCCACACAGCACCCACAGCCGATAATGAAATTAATCATTACGATTATCTGTATTAGTGGTATTGTTAAAGGGACAAATGTTAACCAGGCTAATAGTAAATCGCCCCTCCTCCTCAATATGTGTCCGTGGAAAATTGAGCACCTGATTGAGAGGGCTGACTAGATTTATTGCTGCATCTGAAAGACAGCATTTTTGACCGTGCAGCAGTCCACTCAAATGTCAGTCTGTATTCTGTGCTTGTTTTTTTAAACGCTCAAGGATCAGAATCATTGACAGTACAACCTCTACCTGATGATCTGTCATCAAATAGCCCTAACGGTGTATTGCTGAGCTCAGAAACACCTCGACAACCAACTGCACACCACAGGAGAGGCCCTGCAACCTTTCTCGGCTGCCACACAGCAAGCCCTGGTTAGCTAACAGGAAATGCAGAATAGAGATAATTATTTATTTTCAGTTTGGAAAACTGCAATTACTGGAATTCCTCAGGGATCAGTGTGAGGTCACCAACAGTTTACAAACTAGCTTACCGGTTTGGATCAAGGGCTGATATGATTGGAGTTCAATTTGTTAGTACACCAGCATATTTGTCCAATAAAATGTCAAGTAGAGGCAGAGCATCTACAACAGGCTACAGACAGGGGATGATAATGAACAAACTTTCGGCGTTGCAAATAAAACAGTACAGTGTGGGTTATGGGAAGTTTCTGTTTTGGGGAAAGGATAAAACAGCAGTAAATAATATAACTGGAGAAGGAACGCAGAGGTCAGTGCTACAGAGGGATTTGTGTGTTCTGGTATATAAATCATATAATATTATTCTGAAGATGTCGCAAGTGATTTGGAAAGTGAATTGAATGATGTTGTTTCTTGCAAAGGGTGCCGGGTATGGTCTTAGGCATGTTTTCCTGCATCTGTACAGGGCATTGCTGAGACCACATTTGATGCTCTGTGTGTAAGTATGATGCCCTAAACTGAAAAAAAAAACACAACTTTGTTTGAAAATTTTCAAAGATGGTTCTCTATACACTGTCCTGGGATGAAGGCATTATGTTATGGAGGATTAACAGCTCAGACCTGAGAACGAGAAATGTTCTTCTTGAGTATATAAGATTTTGAAAAGAGTGTAGCTGGTGAATACCTGATGGATATTTCCTCGTGTATGGGAGAATAAAACTGAGGAAGTAATTTTTAAAAATAAAGCAGGTTCTGAGGAAGGTTCACTGGGCCTGAAATATTAACTCTGATTCTCTACATAGATGCTCCCAGCCTGCTGAGCTTTTCTAGTAATTTCTGTATTTATTTAGGAATAAGACGCATTCATTTTAACACAGATATAGTGAAGACATCAAACATTTTATTTTTAAATTACGCAGGCACATATAAACTTATCTTTAAATCAAGTGGGCCCATTTGTTGCTAAGGAAATGGCTCTGTGTACGACAGCAGCAATGATGCACCGACATGGAGCAGGAAATGTGGCGGAAACATATAGTTCAGACAAAGTTCAAGGAGACCTCACATGTTCCAGTTTGGGGGTCGAATAACATTATTGTGTGATTCAACTCAGAGAGGGAAAAATAATGTAACCTCCCTGTTTAGCAATGGTCTATTGCACCCTTTCTCTTTCCTTCTTCCTCATCACAGCAATGTATGAGAGCTAAACACTGGTCAGTCATTTTTACCACTCGTGGACGATTCATGACTCGGATTCACTGGAATCTCCCACTGCCTGAAGCAAAGGGAATTCAGCCAAATCTAACTGTTCCGGGAAGTAATCCCATTGCCAACAACTTGTGCAAACAGAACACATTTGGAAGCAGAATAACATTTGGGGCAATCTCAAATTTTTCCTTTTATCATGAGTTCAACTATGACGTGAACAAAGTTCTTTCAAATTAACATTTAAGTTTGTCATCAAACGTACGTACGAGTGTGTGCGTGTGCGTGCGTGTGTCATTATTTTTAGAAAGGGAAAATATCAATGCACATATCTGCAGATCCAAACTGTTTCACATTCTTCTTTCTAACATAGATTAAGTAACTTTATTTTAGTCATAAACGTGTTTTTTTTTAGCAGATTAAAGAAAACTGCCTGACATGTTCCTAACACTGACACTGACGCAGTCTGAGACCTATATCATTGGCCACATCACCAACCTGGTTACATTTAAAATTTGTTGTGGCCAGTGGAGGAGTGGGATTAGAAAAATAGACAGTGACCCGATAAGCCACTGCACCATAGGCCAGTGAGCCTGACATGAGTGCTGGGTAAGTTGTTGGAGGGGATTCTGAGGGATTGGATTTACATGCAATTGGAAAGGCAAGCATTGATTAGAGATAGTCAACATGGCTTTGTGTGGTGGAAAACATGTCT
Organism: Ginglymostoma cirratum; assembly: GCA_024137785.1. Lineage (NCBI taxonomy): Eukaryota > Metazoa > Chordata > Chondrichthyes > Orectolobiformes > Ginglymostomatidae > Ginglymostoma > Ginglymostoma cirratum. Next base: position 3,832,618 of record JAHRHZ010000101.1, read on the forward strand.
CACTAATTTGGTTATTTTGAAGAGATGATGAAGAAGAAAGCAGTGTGGCAGACATTTTCGAGATGGGCTTCCGGAAGGTGTTCAATGACGTTCCGAATGGTAGACAGATTAGTAATGGTAGTTCGCATGGGATCCAAGGGGAGCTAGCCAATTGAATTCAAAATTTGCTTGAAGGCAGAGGATTGTTTTCTAGACTCGAGGTCTGTGACCAGCTGTGTACCACAAGTATCATTGCTGAGTTCATTGCTTTCCATCATTAATATAAAGGATTTGGATATGAATGTCAGAGGCATGGTTAGTAAGTTTACAGGTGGCATTAAAAAGTGGCGTAGTGGACAGTGGTGAAGATTATCTCAGAATTCAATGGGACATTGATCAGTTGGGCCAATGGGCTAAGGAGTGGCTGTTGGAGTTTAATTTAGATAAACGAGAGGTTTTGCGTTTGGTAAGGTAAACAAGGCCGGACTAATACAATTAATGCTAGGGCCCTGGGGAGTGTTGCCGAATAAAGAGACCTTGGACGCAGGCACTTAGTTCCTTGAAAGTGGACTAGCAGGTAGGCAGGAGAGGGAAGGACACATTTGGCACGATTGCCTTACTCAGTCAGAGCATTGAGTACAGGAGTTGGGATGGATTGTTGCTTCTGTACAGGATGTTGATAAGGCCACGTTAAGAATATTGCGTGCATTTCGGTTGGCTCTGCTAAAGGAAAGATGTTGTTAATCTGGAGAGGAACAGAAAAGATTGACAAGCATGCTACTGGATTGGAGGGTTTGAGCTATAGGGATATGCTGAATAGTTTGAAGCTTTTCCCCCTGGAGTGTTGGAGGCTGAGGGGTGACATTACAGAGGTTTATAAAATCATGAGGAGCATGAATAGTCTGAATAGTAAAGATCTGTTTCCCAGGAGTCAAAAAGTAAAGTGCCTATGTTGAAGGTGAGAGGGGAAAGAGAGAGAAGGGAATGTGGGGCAACATTTTCATGCAGACAGTGGTGTGTGTACAGAAAGTGTAGTCAGAAGTGATGGAGACAGGTGCATTTACACAGTTAAAGCGTACCTGGATTGGTAAATGAATAGGAGGGGTTTAGATGGATATCGGCCAAATACTGGAAAATGGGAATAGATCAGATTACATATCTGGTCAGCGTGGACAAGTTGGACTAACGGGTCTGTTTCTATGCTGTGTGAGTTTCTGATTCTATAAGATGGATGGGAAGAAATTCTAAAAGGGCATTTAGAGTGGGAATTCTTTTCCCCAGATGTCTGTGGTGCCTTTCTGCTTACATTTATTCAGAGCAACATTAGTGAAATAGTTGACAGATGTTGTGAAAAAACCGAAGCTTCTCAAGCTGTTTCCTCAAGTTTTATTAACGAGACAGCTTTGTTCCCCTGCTTTTCAATCCCTCTCTTAAAAGAATTCAAAACAAAATAACCTCTTACAGTTACAGCATTGTCACACGAGTTCGCACATCGAGCTGTTACACAGGGACCCGGGGAAGCCCAATTCGGCACTTGGCCCTGCTGTACAGCCCCTTGAGTCACCGACATATGAACAGGAGGAGGCCATTCAGCCCCTACAGTCACTTACATGGAAACAGAGTGAGGTAACTGATTCTCCAACATGACAAGCAAATGGAGCAGAGGCTGCACAGATAGTCTGCTTCACGCTCTTCCTCGTGCGTCCATTGCTTGTGGTACACATGTGGTACTTTAAAGCGGCTTTCTATCAGTAAGGTGGAAAGCCTAATGTTTTGTCCAAAATCTCAAGGTGGCATCCTCCGAGAAGACAGACAGTTCTCTATGAAGATCAGAATGGCTTTCTGTTTGAGCAGTAAGGTATTATGGCTAATGTTGGGATTGTGAACAACATGATGTTCAGTGTAGGGTCACACATCAATGTGGGGAGATTTCATTCAGAGTCGACATTTCTCTCTCAATCGACATTGGGCTCTATGTAATTCTACATGTAAAAGCTACATGTATTTACATAAGTAGATTACGGAATTTCTCACCATATCAATGTGTTTTTTGGACATAACTGTTCAAGACCAACCCTGAGTTTTAATGGAATTATCTGTTATTCTTTCACAGCACTACAGATTAAACAGTTAGTTTTCTCATGGTCCCATCATCTCAGTGATCAGACTGGTGATACTCGTTTGCACGGTGCCTGTGGCAAGGAGATCTTTCCTTACAAAAGAGACCAAATCTGTACGCAATGACCGTAAATACTCTCTAAACAAGTGCAGAAAGATGGCTTTATTTATGTGCTTGGATCATTTACAATGAAGGACAGTATACCATTTACTTTCCTCGTTACCGATACCTCTATATGTCCTATTTTTGGCGACTTATGATCAAGGACATGCAGGTCGTTTTGGACAACAAGACTTCCCAACCTTGCACCATTTAATCAATGCAAAATGCTGGCCACATCCAAATTGTTTGTATGCCTTTCAAATTAAAGTGGTCCAAACACTGATACATGTGATAAACCAAAAGTAACAGCGTTCAGTCTGGAAAAGGGCTCGACTATCTGCATGGTCTCAACTAAACAATTCTCAATCCATGTAGTAAGTTCTCCCTTACCCCTGGACTCCAACTTTATTCATTCACCTGTGTGCAACCATATCAAAAGTATTCTGGAAATTCAAATACACCACTCCCACTGGTTCTCATTTGTGGATGCTTCAACTATTATACACATATTATACACTATTATACTCAGTCGTACATACACCGGACAAAGGATCACAACACACAGGAATTTCCAAAACAAGTAGGAAAGTACATCTACTTCTGTCGATAATCTAGTTTTCTCCATTTTTAGATCTCATCATCCATATTCTCTCTCACTTTCTCTCTCTCATAAATGCATTACATATATCGAGTTAATAAATACTCCAATCTTTCTCCATGTCTTATCTCTCAAACCTCTATCTTTCAGTTTAAATATATTGCTCACATTTGGATGTGACACGATTATAATTGAGACATGAAACTACAAAGACATGAGGGAGGAACTAGCCAAAGTTAACAGGGCTAGAATCTTAGCAGGGAAGACTGTGAAGCAGCAATGGAAGACGTTTCTGGGGATAATTTGGACGCAGATCCGAAATTTGTGGATGCTTTAATTAACACAAACTCCACAGGTTTATCAAAGATGATTTCCCTTTCCTGAATCTAAGTTGACTTCGCCAAGTCATATTATGATTCCCCAAGTGTCTAGTTTTCACAGTCCTCATAAAAGATTCCAATATTTTCCTCATAACTGACATCAGGTTGTCCAAATTTTAATTTTTTTATTTGTTTTCCCTCCCACTCCAGATTTTATCTGGGTTACAACAATTATTTTCCATTCTGCAGGAACCGGAAATTCCACAACCTTAAGAATTTTGAATAGTAGCCAATAATTATTTCTTGTAGTTACAAGTTTTAAATGACATTTGGATAAGTACATGAACAGGAAACAGTTGGAGAGATATGGGCCAAGCCCAGGCAGGTGGGACTAGGATAGTTTGGGATTATGTTTGACATGGACTGGTTGGACTGAAGAGCTGTATGACCCTGTAGCTCTTTCACGAGCTCGATTGCCGCCTCCATGTGTACTCTCAGACATACCAGAGCAACATACCAAACTTCAGTTCAATTAGTTTTGAGTAATTCCTGTTTATTAATGCTAATTTCCCACAGTTACTCATTTTCACAGTCACTCTGTCCTGTAGAATTTCTGGAAGATTTTCTGCATCGTCTTCTGTGGAGACAGAAGTAGTGTATTCCACTTATCCCCAGGTCATTGAGGGTAAGGTGAAGAGAGATGGCCTCTCTCACCAAGTGAATACATCGGAGCACTGCACTTAGGAGATGATGGACATGGCACCCACACTGGCTCGGAGAGTTCTATAATCTAAACCGTTCAATGAAACTGCTATTTGATGGCCATCGACGGGTTATGCTGAAACCAGTGGCACAAAGCTGTGACCACCTCTTTTTAGAATCAAACTGGCTTCACACTTTGCAACTGTATAAGTCCAGGTAGAGATAAGAGTAAGTATACAGTCAAAATTTCAGCAAGTGTGGCCAGAAGAGAACTGCAACTGGAAAGGAGAAGATTATAGTTTATTCAGAAACAGCACTGACGCAGGAATGAAAACTGGGAATATTATTGGTGATAAAGGGAATATTGTGATATAAATCAGCTCAGGACCAAATGGGCCAATGGTGGTTATGAACACTTTTGTTCCTCCTCTGGTGTTTGTAAGTGAAGGTGAAAAAAGCCATGGAATAATAATAGAGTTTGTAATTGAAAGTGAATACAATAGTTTCCATCTTTGCCAAATATAGATCATAGAAATTAAGATGCTGTTCACAAAGTTTTGCAGAATAATTGAATGGACAGAGATAGAGAGACTTACCAGGAACACCAACAATAACGAGGATGGGATAGTAACCCGCTTGAATAATCATCAGTACACATTCTATCCGCAATGTTAATGGTATCCAATCCAAAGAAAGCAAGTAAAGGCCATCGGATAAACCCCTGTCCATTGTTGGAACATTCCAATCTATTACTCTCAGATTCTGGTACGTTGTTGTAACATTCCCGTGTCTGGGTCTGAGATTCTGATCCATAATTGGAACATTCCCAATCTGCTTTTCACAGATTCTGATCTCTCCCCCTCTCTGGAGCTGTTGATCCCAATCGTGTTGAGGATGACACAGCCACTGATACAATGGGATAACGCATTGGAAGAAACCCCTTATTAATAGAAGAGGGAAACCCTCCAGTGACACAGTTAGTATCCATGGAGACTGACATTAATTCGAGTCACGGAACAAACAGCTCAAGTTAACTCCTTTCACTCTGACACTTTTAATCTAACAACAATACCCGGTCTGGGTGGGATGCTGACATTGCCTGCTATTGGTCTTATTGCCCATCTCCAATTACTCTAACAATGATACAAGTAAAGGAGAAAGGTGATGCTTTCTTTGCACAGGCTTGATGATTCTGCTGTGTTATCTCCATGCGATGCCATATGTAACCGTTTTCCTAAGAGCCATTCGAGAGTTTGTTACCTCACTGAAATCTCCTCCACTACAACAACTGCCAATCTAAAAACTGTCTTTTGGCACAACTGCCTGGAGAAAAACAGGAAATGTGGATTTCGCTGAACTTTCCTTTCACTGCCCTAATAAGGCAATATTTTATCTTTAACACAATACTTTCAATAATTTGCTTCTAAAGTTGCAAACACTTTTTTTTGCAGTTTATACAGCTTTTCGTTACCGATTTTTTGGCCTTATCCCAAAAGTAAGCATTACATTTCCAATTGCTTTGATTATTGGGGTTAAAGGGTCAGAGACAATATCTATGTGATTGATTAAGGAACACTAAGGGAGAGGAGACAGTGGCTGTGCAGACTGGACAGGAACAAAGTGACATCGCCGAGTATCCAATATCTTCTTCATAGACGGAATAAAATAAAAACCAGAGAAAGAAACAGAATAAATTTGGCTGAAGGAATGGTGAGTGACAATGTAAACAAAACACGATAGTTTGAAATGATTTCATACACACTGTTTAATCAGATAGATAAGATTGTTCATGTATGCGCAAGACATTCAGAGTTATTAATGGAGACATGGTGAACACAATATGATGCAGACGATGTGACCTTGTCTTGTTTGTGTCTTGTTAACATTGCACTCAATAGAGAGAACCCATCTCCCTATTCACACCATTATTTATTCCCATTTTGCATCTGCTTCTCTTTCACCACAATTAAATGCCCATTTGTATTTTGCACTGCACGCCCACACCTTTTGTTTTCTGTCATCCCTCTTCCACCTCTGTCAAGGTATTAAAACGACCATTTTCCAACCATTTTCAGTTCTGAAGAAGGGTCTCGCTAGACTTGAAACCTTAACTCTGTTTCTCTGTCTCCACAGATGCGTCTAGTCCTGCTGAGTTTCTCCAAATCTGAAGAAGGGTCTAGGCCCGAAACGTCAGCTTTCCTGCTCCTCTGATGCTGCTTAGCCTGCTGTGGTCATCCAGCTCTACACCTTGTTATCTGAGTTTTGCAATGTTGTCTTTAGTCATGTTCCATTCTTCCTCAGTTTAGATGCACAGCTTGTTGTCAGCTGTAAACTTCAATATTGAGTTACTTGTTCTCAAATCTAAATATCCAAAAACAGAAAATGCTGGAAAACACTCAGTACACCAAGCAGCAAATGTGCAGAGATAGCCGGGGTAGAAAAAGTGAATGTTTCAGTTCTGTGAGCTTTCATTAGATCTGAGGAATATTAGGTGTTGAATAGGCCTTGAGCAACATATGAGTGGGACCATAACAAAAGGAAGATCTATGATTGGTTGGAATTCAGGAGAGACTCAGGAACGTTAGTCCCTTAGAAACGATGTGCTAGGAGCAGGCTTGCTGCTTGCTGACCGAAAGAAACAAATGAAACAAGCCGAGGAAATGAAACAAAATGGGGACAGAGTTTAATCACTGAAATTGTTGAACTCTGCTGAGTCGATAGGGGTATAAAGTGTGGGGGAAAAAAACTGGGTAAGTCAGAATTTTGTCAACTGGATCCACTCTTGGTCCTGTTCAAACAGCAAATTGTAGATCAGAACACATAGGCCCAAAGTGGAGGTGATCACTGCCTGTCAGCCTCTCTTCCCTGGCCGTGTCTGTACATGGGTAACCTTGGATATGGAATTTTCTGGGGAACCATTTGTTGATTTTGGCTTCTATTAGTTTGAATTTGTTTTCATATTTAGGGAAACAGGAGGAAAGAATTTTCCACCAGAAAAAAACTCTAATTGTCATTAGTTCTTTTCTGTGCCTTGCTACTTGTGATCCTCACACTGTCATTTCTTTTCACAGGTATTCGATGGAGATAATGTGCAGAATCGAAATAAACAACAAATCAATATCTGGAGAATAACTCACTCTTCTGGGCTTGAAAAATCATGAGCCTTTGACTGTAGAGGGAGAAATGCTCTGTGGAAAGTGATTATTTGAAAATTTTGAAAGTTCAGATTAAGTGATCAGACTGTGAGAATGTAAAATATTTGAATATTTCCCCATCACATGAAAATCTAATGGACTCACTGAAATCACTGGGATTTGAATATAATACACCTCCATACTGGCTGTTCCTTAATGGTCAATGGGTCAAAATCCTGGAATTCTTCACTGACAGCATTGTGAGTGATCCTGCGCCACAAGGACCGCAAGTCCCAGAAGGCAACTCACCATCACTTTCTCAAGGAGGACGACTGGGATGGGCAATAAATGCTGACTGAGACATTGATGCTGTAAATCATGAATTGATTTTAAAAATGAGGGAAAAATCACATCCAGGACAGAGCCGTATTCATTTGGACAGTGGATGAAGTGGGAGGGTCAGAAGGTTTCCATTTGCTGGACGAGATGCTCTCACCACTTTGCTTTCAGTGAGGCTGATGCTCTTTGAGCCTGGGACTGCGCATTTATACTGAAAATACCACTAAAAGCTGTTGAAGTACATTTACGTTCCTCTGAATAGTAAGTAATGTTTTCCTTACCACTCCAATTAGACCAAAAATAAAATATGTTTGTCTTTGTTCCATTGACATTGTAGGCCACTGCCAGGTCAGTCGCCTCAATTGGTCTATGTCAGTATTAATGCTTCACATGAGTCTCCATCCTCCCCTCTTCGTCTGCCCCATTAGCAGATCCTGCTGCACCTTACTTCCTCATGTATGTATCCAGCTTCTCTTGAATTATATTCCCACTGTTCATCTCAACCACTCGCTGTGGGAATTAGTTTTGATTCTCACCTCTCACTGGGTAAAGAGGTTTCTCATGAAATCCCTTCATCATTTTAAAGACTTTCATCAGGTCACCCTTCAGCCTTTTCTTTTCTAGAGAAAAGCTCCTCAGCCAGTCCTGAGGGTTATATGTCCTCAGCTCTGATAACATCTTTGTGAATCCATGTAACAGTTTTTCCCCAGTGTCTTTGTTTCCTTCCTGTGAGTAGAGATGACAAGTGTTAACAGTGCTCACAGTGGAGTCAAACGTTGCTTTGAAATAATTGAAACTTCATCTTCCTCCTCTTCGGATCTATTCCTATAGAAGGGAGCCCAGATGTGGACCAGGGCTTTGTAGAGTGACGTTAAGTTCCGTGAGATATCTGAGACAGGAATTAGGGGAATGTCATCAGGGATTTGGGCCTTCAGTTGGCTGGAGAGACTGGAACAGCTGATCCTGTTCTCGTTGGATCGTAGATTCACAGTGGCAGAACGGGGGGGGGAGGTCAGTCAGCCCTCTGAATTCATGCTGGCTCTGTTTTGAACATGTGTCGGTCCTTTTCTATCTCAATATCCCTGCAGGTTTATATCCGTCAAGGACCCTCAATTTAAAAAAGAAAATAATGGATATACTGTTCAGAATGAGAAATGAACTGGAATAACTCATTTCAGATGTAGTTCAGGAGAACCTTCCAATCTAGTATCCACCTATATTCTAGTTAAATTCTGGAAAGCTAAGATGACTTGTATCAATTAATATGTTTCCTTGGAAATATTTGCATTGTTTGCCAATAAATTTTGTTTTAGGAAACCACATTTTATAATCTGGTCATGTCCTGACAGATCAGGAGGTGTTGAAACAGACATCCCTTTTGATAAATGCACTTGGAAGTTAATATGTACCATGACGTTGGGCTATCAGTGGATGTGCAGATGCTATGTGTTATATACGAAACAAATAACATCTAAATTCATGGTGGACCTGCACTGAAGAGCAGGTCCCAAACACATGCAGCTCCTTGAGAAACAGCCAGAAATGAAATGGTTAATGTGGCAGGGGGTAACGAGACAGCATTGGGACATCATCAAGACAGTGACACGTTCTCCCGAGAGAAACTGACCTGAAACAATCAGGAGAGAATTGAACCCACAGGGAATGGTCAGAAAGATAGTGAGGTTCATTAGGAAGGGGTTAAAAACTTAGATTAGGATCATGAAGAACTGTCCACAGTTTGGACACAAGTAAATAAAAGGGATGGAGAATCTTTACACCCATATTTGATCTGTTACTTGAAACTCCTGTATCTGTGTATGAGTAATATATAACTTAGGGCACTCCTTAGGAGAAGGACACATTGAGTCGATGTGACCCCAGCAGTGGCCAGAACAGGAGGAAAATAGCGAAGTGCAATTGAATGAGGGGTGAGAGAGAGAGCGAGAACTACACACCCCTCAAGGGGTGGTCTGTAAATACCCTATTCCAGTTTCCTTGCCAATTAACAGACATTAAATTAAAGACTGCAACTTACTTACTCATTTATAATTCATTGGTAAGGCTAACATTTACTGCCCATCCCTAACTGCCTTGAAGGTGGTAATGAGTGGCCTTCTTGAACCATTGTAGCCCATGTGCTGCAGGTAGACCCACAGTGCCATTAGGGTCGGAATGCCGGGAGTTTGACCGAGTGACACTGAAAGGACAATATAATTTCTCATCAGGATGGTATGCTGAGGGGATGTAGCGGGGTGGTGGCATTCCCACATGCTGCTCGATGGTAGAGGTCAACGATTTGGAAGGTGCTGTTGGAGCAGCCTTGCTGTGCAGTGCATCTTTTAGATAGTACACACTGCTGCCACTGTGCGTCAGTGGTGAAGGGAGTCAATGTACAAGGAGCTAGTTGGGGTGCGAATCAAGAGGGCTGTTCTGTATTGGATGGCCTCAAGCCTCGGGTAAGGCTATTGAAATAAAAAGCCAGCATTGTCACACAAAACAGTCCACAAATCGAATGGTTTGTTTTGATCGTAACCTCTGGATAGAACAAGTGAATGGAATAACAAGGTGTGGAGCTGGATGAACACAGCAGGCCAAGCAGCGTCAGAGGAGCAGGAAGGCTGACGTTTCAGACCTGGACCCTTCTTCAGAATTTTCTGACCCAAAATGTCAGCTTTACTGCTCCTCTGATGCTGCTTGGCCTGCTGTGTTCATCCAGCTCCACAACGTTTTTTCTCAGATTCGCCAGCATCAGCAGTTCTCACTATCTCTTTTGTTACTTTGTTTCTTTTCCAGCCCTAACTACATTCCCTTTGGCCTTGAAGGACTAACGATATTTCTGCAATTTCATCTCTCCTGCCTTCCCCCTGTGACAGACCGCCTTCTTGCCCTTGTCTCACCCCCACCTTGCTCAAAACCTGTTACATTCCTGATGGGTCCCAGCCCTCTGTGTCCTCACTGTGCCCCTGGGTCAATTGCAGGAGTTTTGAATTCTCTTCCACCAGGGAGAATCTGAAATCTTTGTGGCTGCAGCTTTCCCCACATTTTATGTTTGAAACAAAAACAGTGAAATTGTTTCAGAGTTGAGGTTTTTTTTTAGCCTTAACTCACAATTTCATGTCTGTAGAACTAAGCTGTGATCCTTCCACAGTGCAAAAATGCGCAGATTAGGTGGATTGGCCACACTAAATTGCCCCCCAGTGTGCAGGTTAGGTGGTCGGGTTAGCCACCGTAAATGCGGGGTTATTGGAGTAGCGTGGGATAGACGGTCAGTGCAGACTCAATGGGCTGAAAGACCTCTTTCGACACTGCAGAGATTTGTTGATTCTGACCAATTGTGATCATGGTCACGCTTTCCTCATGTCAGCCCACGTCACACCAGATTCATTCTGCTCAGGTCTTCAAGCTGCCTTCGTGTTTTTGTGGGTTCTTACTCAGACCTTTTTGGCTAACACAGTGTATTTGAGGATGAGAGCGAATTTGTAAGTACACGTTTTCCAACCAAAATCCCTTGCAGATTAGGAACTGTTTTTGCTGCTGGCATCACTTCCAAGGATCGGAAAAATGGAGACTCAGTCACAAACCTTACAGGAACACAGATTGTAATCGCCAGAAAAGACTGAACAGCTTCAAACTGAAGAAAATGGGAGGCTGAGAGTTAACCTGATACAAATTGGAAGATTTGTCCCTGTGAAATAAAATCATTGGATCTGAAACAAAAAATGGGAAACAATACGGAGGATGAGTGACTCGACCTGATACATTGACTCTGATTTCTCTCCACAGACAGTGTCAGACCTCCTGAGCTTTTCTAGCGATTTCTGTTTTTGTTTCTGATATATAGCTTCTGCAGATCTTTTGGTTTCTATTAATTGAATCTGAAGCATTTTCATTGGCTGGAGATCATCAAAGGCACTGTCTGAATGTGTATCCCTCTTTCTGTCTGTGAATCTGAGTTAACAATCAGATGGGGAAGTCACTGACTGAGTGTCTTCACAAATCCCCGATTGAATCTACCTTCCACACACTTTCAGACCTCATCACTCGCTGGGTCTTGGAGAAGCACTGTTGTTAGAATGGTAACTGATGTGGCCTCTCCTCGTGCTTCCACTTACTTCCCAATTCCCTGCATTAATTCCAGCTGCCTCTGGCCTGCCCGAATGAGGTTGTTGAAGAGCTCGAAAGGGGAGTGGACTGAAACTAAGAAATTAAAGAGTCTGAATGAAAGAGGAAGAGAAAAATAAATAAACAGGTTTTGTGGATCCCAGGGGAATGAGACCCAAGGATCCGCCTGTTGTAACTGTTCACACAGTAACAAGAGACAACATTCTCTGTTGAGACTGAAACCCAGGCAGCAGGAGACAGAGCACTGAATGTTAACAGATTTAGTTCAAACATAGGCGATTTGTTCAGCCAGTAATAGTCCAATAGACATGGATGTGAAGTGAGTAGTGAGGGAAACTATTGCCACAAGCTACAGATGGAAAACTTTTATGGGAACGGGAGTAGACTATTCCGCCCCTCAAGCCTGTTCTGTCATTCAATAAGATCATTGCCTGATCTGTGGCCTAACTTGCAATTTCCAAAACTCACCAAGCCTATCATTGAGGCTCCTCTGAAACAGACAAGGTGAATATTGAAAACCGAAAAAAAACTCTGCAAATGCAAGGAAATCAGAAACAAAAACAGAAATTGCGGCAAGAATTCAGCAGGACTGGCAGCACCTATGGAGAGAAATCAGAGTTAACCTTTTGGGTCCAGTGACCCTTTAAGTAACCAGATGCAGTTGACCATTCTCTCTTTTCTGTAACACTCTCTGGGATGGGTTATTGTGTGAGGGGAATGAGATTGTCAACAACAACTGGGAAAACAGCAGATGTTCAATCAGAATAAAACCCATTTTGGTCTTTCACCTTTAAATCAACTTCAACAATTTATTCACCATCATTTCAGAAACACAATAAAAGACCAGCAAATCAACTCAGTGCCATTGGGTCTGGGAACCTTTGTTGATTCTGACCTAGGCTGACCTAAATATGAATCCATAACATAGCAACGAGTTTGATTTTTAACCATCTTCTGGGCAGGTAGAACGGATAAATAGCTGCTTGCTGAGCTCGTGATGCCATGACCCCATGAACAAACAAACAAACAAAAATCCAAATATTGAAGTCACTTGTGAACCCACTGGTCTTTCATCAAGCTGGATGACTGAGTGAAATTTTTCCCACACTCAGAGCAGGTGAACAATCTCTCCTCAGTGTGTATTTGCTGCTGAACAGTAAGGGTTGACGATGCCCTGAACCCAGCCCCACAGTGAGACACCTGAATGATCTCTCTTCAGTGTGAACACGTTGACAGTACATCAGTCTACTTGAGCTTTCATAGCACTTCCCACAATCTGAACATTGAAAGGGTCTCTCTTTAGAGTGAACCTGTTGGTGTTTTAACAGGGTGGATCACCAGGAGAAATCCTTACCACAATCAGAGCAGCTGAATGGTCTCCCCCTTGTGTGGACTCATTGTTGTTCAGCAGGTGGGATGACTGAATGAATTCCTTGCTACGTTCAGAGGAGGGAAACAGCCCCTTTCTAGTGTGAAACCGCTATAAATTCCTTCTCATACACGAAGTAGGTGAACAGTTTTTACCTGGTACGATTGCATCAATGTGTTTGCAGCTTGGATGGGTAATTGTAACTCCTCCCACAATCCCCATGGATTCACATTTTCTTGTCAGTGTGGCACGACTTTAGTTTCAAAAAGCCAGTTGATCCCCTGAAGCGTTGTCCGCACACAAAATCTGTGCACAGTTCCTCTTCGCTGTGAAGGGCACATCCACCTTCCATATTCAAAATATGATGATATTCAATTTACATTAAATTAAACAATTTTGTCAGATCCTGTCTCTCTACTGCACATTAGCAAATTCCAAAACAATATGGAATTGACTAGAAGCAAAAGATAACGCACAAAAAGAAAGATTGCTTGTGAAATCAAAGTGAATGATCTGGTAATTTATGGGGCAGGCACAGGGTCATAGTGACCATAAAAGCTGCCGTCTTGTCATTAAATCACCAACTAATTCACTCGTGTTCACCAGGGATGGGAACCTGTCATCCAGTCAGGATCTACAGAAGACCCTGACCTCAATGGGAAGAAAGAGAGCACTGGGCAGGGGCGAAGAACAGTCCATGCTTTCAGTGGGAGAGGCTGAAGCCTCTGTATAGCAACATGAAGGGGTTCCTTCCTTGCTTTTTTTGTTCAGAGCAATTAAATAAGAACCTGCTTGAATGGATCATGCAAATCAGCTACTTGCTAGCTTCTGCAGCGCAACTGGTCAGCGCTTGCAGCTCATAAGTGTGAGGTTGGTGGTTTGAGGGCACAAAGGCAGGAGCAAATGCTATTCTCTCTCAACCAGTTGTTTTTTTTCCCGATACAGTTCCGGGTTTTTAATGCAGTCAGGAAAATGCCCCCCAAACAGAAGTTTTATCCAGTGAGTGACCACGGCGGTGTTTCGATGTTGTTATAATGTCTAACGTAAACAGCTGTGGATGTTGGGAATTTGAAACAAAAACAGAAACTGCCGGACAAACTCAACAGGTTTGGCAGTACCTGTGGCAGAAAACAGTTCTGAAGAAGTTCTGAAACCTTAAGCCTGATTCTCTGCCCACAGATGCTGCCAGATCTGTTGAGTGTTTCTTGCAATTTTTGTCTTTATTTTTAAATGAATGTGTATTTCACCTGTTGGGATGAAACAACCTGACCCACCATGTACTGAATTTAACCCTGTTGAAATCTGTGAAGCAATTGGATTCAAACAAACCCAGTAATGAGTCACTCTTCCTCAGCCCACAGGGAGAGAGACCTGGAAAGGTGAGTGGGTCGTGCGCTGCTGCAGTCATCGCCGAGTGGTTAAGGAGATAGAGTTTGTATAACCCCTTGAGATGCACTGGGAATTTTTGAATCCAGCCAACTACGGTTGAGTGCTAAGGGCAAGTCGGAATGGAGTTTGCTTCCCACCTCCTTTGTTGGGACAGGAATCACAGGAAGGGTGGGGAAAAAGCATTTCACCCAGATCACCAATGGTGAGAATACTCAACTCTCTGCCTGTCGAAGTGGAACAACATTGGAGTTGAGACACATTTAGATGTACACTTGAGGCTGTGAGCGAAGTGCTGGGAAATGAGAATAGAATATTCAGGGTCTTGAGTTCAACTGCTGCAGACCTGAAGGGTCTTTCTTCAATGCTGGAGATCTCAGTTTGTGAAGTGACAGGACAGTGTTTGCAAAATACACTCCTGTCTGTCAGGCACGTTATCCATTGAGTAACTGGCACTGAGCATATTCCTGGTATCAGTATCTGGGAGAATCAGGAAAATGCGATACTGGTGTCACCTTGTCCAGCTGTGTGCAAACCCATTGCTTCTCAATGCCTTGCCTTACAATCCCTGGCCCTGCTTTCCGGGTAAAGATTGGCTTTACGATCTGCCTGCATTCATGCCAAGCAGCTCATCGAGCTGGGAGCTGGAGGTGAGACAGGGACAGAAGCAGACAGAGATGCAACATGAAAGTGTTTCGAGTTTGTCTTATGTATTGAATTTGGATAGAGTAATTGTGAAGTGGAAGGCAGGAAGGTAAAATGTGCAGTTCCTTTAAGATTTATGCTTTTTCTGTACTTAGAAATTTAAAAAATAAATCTGTCTGTGAGCAGCAGCTGAAGTTGCCAGTACAGAGATCCTCAAAAGGTGAATCAAATGTATCAAAGCCTTACAGGCGGCAGGCAAAATATCCGCCCTGTTTGAATTTGGCCGTTTAATGTAAACGAAGCCCCTAGATACAGGAAGCCAATTGGATTGAAATCTGATGGTGTTGACAACCTGAAATCAATCACTTTACAAGAATTTGATGATGTCATAATAGGTATATAAGGCGAGGGCATTGGGAAAATCGCAGAGTCGACTGTCATCTGCCAGAGTCAGCACTATTCAGCTCTCAGAGACAGCACATCGAATTCATCAAAAGTACCACAGCATTTTAGCTCAAAGTCCTCATTGAAGAAGTTATATAGATAAAACATTCCGGACAGCAGAATTAGTGGAAGAAAGGCATCTTTGAAGACAGCGGAGATGACAGAATATTCCAGAAGACAGCCTGTGCAAACTTTGAGAGAATACGTTATAATTTATTTATTGCTTCTGATTTATTGTGTTTATTTTAGTGGGACTTGTTTTTATTTAAACAGCATTCTAGCAGAATTTAGAGCATTTCGGGAATAGTTAGCAGCTCAAGGGGGAATTGTCGGTTTGTTAGTAATTTTGTTAATTTGTTCATTGTTGGGTTTAATAAATAAATTGTTTCGTGTCACTTGTAAATGAATATCGAGGATTTTCTTTCTATTACATACTCTTTTAATAGATTATGAGGTGAAAGGGGAGCTTCTTTGGGTGTTTAGGGGGTAATTATTAGATGGAACGCCTACTTCTGTAATAACAGATCGGGGCTTGTGTTTTCGTTTAATTATCAGAGGGGTCCGGCCATTCCCTGTTGTAACACCTTCTGTCAGTTCTCTTTAGTGAGGGATCTCTGCCAGGCACTGTCCTGTTATGATTCCCAGAAGCTGCAGTGATTGGGTCAGTGAGTTCACAAGATTGACAGTTGAATGTGAGCAGCTTGTCGGACTATTTCAGCTTTATGTCTGTTTCATATTCCAGCTCACGGTAACAGTTCTCATTTTCTGGAGAAGTCACTTGTAATCCACCTAAAGCTGTCTTTTGTCGTAGAAACTTGTGTGTGGGAACGGAGAACGGACATGAAGCACGTGGAGTGGATATGATCATGAGGACTCTGTCACTTTTGGGGATGTGTCTGTGTGTCTCCCTCTGGGGGTGAATATGAGGATGAGTTCCTTAAGCGAGTATTTACACAGTCTTACCATCTGAATCTTCAGTTCAATTCATTATGTCATTTGAGATTACAGGGACAAGCTGATTGACATTTGTCCTTGAAACATGAGAGCACACAAGGCTATGGGCCAAATGCTGGAAACTGGAACTGGAATAGATGGATTTTTGGTGACCGACACTGACATGATGGGCCGAAAAGTTTTCTTCCATCCTGTAAAAACTCAAAAACGGAGAAATAAATCTACAGTGAAAATGATCACAAATTAAAACGCAAAGGCAGTATCATTTAGAAAATATGTGAAGGCGTATGTTGCTTTCCCTGGTGCTCAAGTGGTTAGGATTTGGCGCTCTCACCGTTGTAGCCTACGTTCAATTCCTGGTCAGGGAATAGAAGTTCTACTCTGCAAATTTATCGTGATGACAGCATTTCTGACTGTTTTTTTTTCAGGAGCTGGAAGGTGATCTATTCTATTGCAAACGCTATTCAGATTAACATAAAATAAAGAACTGTGGAAAACCGACACGAAAACAGGAATAGATTGAGAAACTCAGCAGATGTGACAGCACCGGTGTAGAGAAACAGAGTTAGCATTTCGGGTCCACTGACTATTTGTAAGTTCAAGGTTTGTTATGAATTTCTATAGTACAACGCCAGAGGAAATTGTCAGCTCTATCTGTTGAATCAACATATTTATCAAATAACGCTCTCTCATTAGCTGACAACTGACAACTGTCAACTTTACAATCCTAAAGATATTTCATTGGATCTAGTGCTCCTTCCGTTGCCCAGACGTGGTGAAAGCCTCTGATTGAATGGTTGCCTTTTCCTTTTCCGTTGTCTCAGTTAGCAGCCATGTCAAACGGAGAATTGGTCCTTTCAGTGTCTACCTCAATATACATTTCTATTTGTCTCTCTTTGTCTCTGTGTATCCACTTCACCCCTTTCACATTCTTCTTCTGTCAAAATCCCTCACTACCCATTCCTGCTCTGTGTAAAGTCTGAAATTCAGAGATAATTTAAGAGTGGAGCTGCTGAGAGGCTTTTACCCTCTGGCTGGAGTGTCTAGAACTGGGCTCACATTCCCCGGATAATGTGTCTCTCACTGAGGGCGAAGGTAATGAAATATTTCTTCTCTCAAAAGATTGTGAATCCTTAGAATTCTCGATCTGCCAGAAAAAAAAATACAATTAAATGATTATAGTGATGTCTTTACTGTTTGGTGTAAAATGAATGAATGGTGACAGTGGAGAATGAGGGGGATCAGCTCACTCTGACTGTGCCTTTCCCACAACATTCCCTGCTAAGTCTGCAATTTATCCTGCTCATCTTGTTATTCTGAACAATCTGGGAATGAAGTGATGAGAATAGAAGAAAAGGAGAAGCAGAAGTCCTTGTGGAACAGCAGAAAGGAACTTCATGATGCATCCAGCAGAAAAAAGAGAATACACTGAAGCAGTCTCCTGTGGACAAATGTGTTTCCTTTGCCAGTAAAACTCACCGCTTCACTAAGCAGGGACCATTCAACTGAAGCAGTAACAGTGATTATCTTTGCTGGTTGTTCACCTTATGAATGTGACCATCGCTGCTCATGTCCCTGTCAGCATCACCACACTGCTACATTTAAGTATCCCACATACGTGGGGCCCGTGGTGCAATGGATAATGTGCCTGATGACAGATCAGGAGATTGCAAGTTCGACTACCTCGCTCGAGTGTAATTCACAATTTCTTTATACTTCCAAACTAATCATCCTCATTGCTCTGAAACCACAATGAGCTTTGAATTTCTAATCTGCAGGAATAAGACTCCTTTCAATGTCTCGCATCAATGAATGTCATAGGAGGAGAAGCTGAAATAGTCCCACAAAATTCACAGTCAATTTCCCACACCAACTGACCCAGGAATGGAAAGAAAACAAAACTAGAACTAAAACCAGTCTCAGTCTTGTGAGTCTTTGGGAAGTGGAATCAGAGGAAAATAAAGGTGAATTTTCCAACTGAGCAGCGGCGGTTGAGGAAGCTTTCCCTTCTTTAAGAGGCTGGGACATTGACTCTGATGTTTTCGGTGACGTTAACTGACCTGAGACACTGAAATGATTCCCGTCAGAGACTGCTCTGTGTTTGATTTTGTTACTGTCAGGAACAATAAAGCCTGATTCCCTGACCAGAAATCGAACCTATTATCCCAGTTTCCAACATTTAGCCTGGAGCCTTGTGTGCTCTGATGTTTCAAGCATTCATCTCAATGATATTTTCCCTGTCACAACCTTTGGTTGGTTCCAGCAGGTGGTGAACATTCTCTCAGGCCCCAGAGAGAATCAAACTCAAAACCACTGGGCGAATCACCAAACTACAAAGTCATGCATTAAAAACTGCAACGTAATAGATGGCTGGATAGCCGATGCATCACACACCAAGACAATGTAACAAATCCCATACAGAGCTGAGGGAATCATGTGCAGAAGGATGGGAGAATACAATACCAAATCAGACAGTGTGCAGGGTGATATGAACAGAGATCTGCCCTGGTAGTCTAGTGATCAGGATTCATTGACTTCAATGGTTAACATTAACAGGAATAAATATAAAACACTGACTAATCTTTAGAAGCAGAATTATGTCATAGACCAGGCAGAATTGATTCACTGCATATTACTGTTCCACATTAGTAATGTCAGCTGTAATTGCCTGACGTGCAATCAGTTTAAAACAAGAAAAGAGCGAACACAGGAAAAGTGAAGGGCAATGGTGGTTTGTGAGAGCTGACAGTAGGCCTAATGGAGCCAGGCCCAATGTGGGTTCTGAAGACTGATTTTCACTGTTTACCCTGGTACATAGATCACACTGAATCGATCACCCACAATGACTCTCCTTTGTGTGGTTGCCCCTTGCACATCTCACCTCGCTTCAGTGTCCGGAGGGGATGAAGCATGTTAACTTGGCAAATTTTGCAAAGTCAGCTTTACAGTCTAATATTAAAACCAAAAACGTTCGGAGCAGAAAGAGACCATTCAGCCCATTCAGTCTGCTCTGCCATTTAATGAGCTTGTGACTGATATAATAATCCTGAACTGCACTTTCTTGCCATTCCCCATAACCCTTGATACCTTTACTGATTAAAAATCTGTCAATCTCACCACTGAATACACTTAATGACCCAGATCTGACAACCCTCTGCTGTAAGGAATTCCACCGATTCACAACCATCTGAGAGAATAAATGCTTCCTCATCTGTCTTCAATGTGCGACCCTTGTTCTGATATCAGGCACTCTGGTGCAAGACTTCCCATAATGAATTATTTTGTGTCCACATGTTTAATCTTAAAGAAACCTGTCTGCTTGAATAAGGAGCAAGTATTTTTGTATTACTGCATCTGAGTACGTGAAGTTAATGGATTTCAGTGCTTCCTCCAATTTGGTTTCATTCTTGATGGTAAAACTTCCACTGACTCTGACCAAGATATCCCCTGTATGTCTTTTAATGTCAGGAATTCACGTTCATTTTAAGAGTTTGGACAGGAACAATAAAATCCTCATTCTTATTTGTGAATCAAACCGAGAACACAGCAGTTACAATGCTGAATCCCAAAAAGGAAGGTGTACACAATATTTGCAACCTTTCTTGACGCTGATTTTGACCTTTTGTTTCACTTACAAAATGATAGTCAGTGAGATTTTAACACGATGGAGAGAGGCCCTTCAGTCCATTATATCTATGCCAGTCATCAAACATCTCACTTCTCAACCCAGTTTCCAACACATGGCCCATCGCCTCATTTGCGCTGATGTTTCAAGTGCTCATCCGAATAGTTAGTTTACGTCTTGAGGGCATCAGCGGAACAAAAACACTTCCTTCAACAAACGACAGGAAATGATGTTTGCTGCAACATGAAATCTATGTCTTTCTCTTTGAACACAGTTATGAAAGTCAAACTCTTTCTCAGAGCCATTTGCCAGTTTTCCTCATGATGCCAACAGTGTAGATTTAAATCCCACACTGCCTGAGGTTACCACTAATGACTCTCCCCTTTCAACCTCTCTGCTGAGATGAGATATGGTGTCCCTCAGGTCAAACCACTGCCAGTGTTGTCTCTCCCCTGTGACCTAGAATGTGTATGGTGACTCAGTATCAGACTTTGTGATATTATTAGCCCTGGGCTGTAAAAGGCATTGTATTATTAATTATTAGTTAATTATTATTAATTATTCATTGTATTATACATGTCAGTTGCCTTCGAAGAAAGTGTAGAGAAAGATTGCTTTTACACATTCCGACAAATAAAATTCAATCTTGACAATGGTGGGCACTTGACCCAGAATTCCGAGCGCTATGCAAGGCATTGCTGATCACTGCGCAAGCTCAGTATGTTCCGACGAGCCCACAGTCCAGAGCATGCACAGTCGGAGCGATCCTGAGAAACAGTCGCTCTTCTCGGCTCCACAAAAGGTAACAATGAGGCAGAACGGAAGAGGCGATAGACTGGGCGGTTAGATGGGGAGGCTTTCTAAACATTTCGTGGATGCTGCAGACCCCGCATAAAGAACCTATCTGCGCCCGTTTCACAGAACGGGACAAATCGAGGCTTCCTCTCAACGGCAGGCCGCGGGTAACGGCCGCCATCTTTGTAGGAGGCAAAGGGCAGCAGGGCGCATGTGCGGTCACCCTGGGCCAGGAGAAAGAATGTTGTGAATGTCTCACCTGGACTGAAAGGGATGGCGTTTATAAACTGCTTTTGCAGGGAGGATTTTCACACAGCATACTCCAAATAACAGAAATATTTGTCTCTTCTGAAATTCTGTCCTTGACTGACCGAGATGGCTTTTGTAAACTTATTTTACAGCATGTTACAAGAGGATTTACAGAGTGCAAACTCAAGCCACATAACATACCAAGATCTGAGTGTGCCACTTTATTCATTATTCATTCAGCACTGGATATTATTGGCCTTTCAATGTAAGTATTGAGCAAGATAAAAGTTACAAAATTCCTTCCTTATATCTCCCAGTAACTATTGCCTGGTATCTTAAATCTGTGTCTCTCTCAGTTTTACTGTTGGTGAAGAGGAACAGCAGCTCTTTGTCTACCTTATTTAAACCTAGACACTTTATCTCGATCTCCTTTGCTCTGTGCAGAACTTCAGTTTCCCCAACCTGACCTTACAACTCCTATCCTTCTAATTCTTGAGCCATTCTGATTCATTTCCATTCAAATCTCTCCTCAGACCCTCACATCCTTTGTCGAGATCACCTGTTTGTGCAGACTGACATGCTGTCTGTTCATGTCGGTGATGTTATCTCACACGAGCAATTACCCAGTAACATCACCCTGATTCCCAGTTATTTCCTAAGCTATGGATTTCCTCTGATCCCAATGCTTCTGAAATTGTGTGAACTGCAGACTCCAGCATTTGATTTTAAAGTTGGACACAATGAAATAATTTCAATGTTTTTAACCAGTAATCCACACAATTCGCCTTCTCATGCTCATCTCAGTTATCTGACTCTGGGACTAATGCGACTCATTTTGTCATCCTCTCGTTATGTGGCTTGTGTCAAAAGCTGCTTTATAACACTCGACATTGTTCTGTTCCACTTCTGCTGTCCCTAATCAACTCTATCCATAAGACTATAAGACATAGGAGTGGAAGTAAGGCCATTCGGCCCATCGAGTCCACTCCGCCATTTAATCATGGCTGATGGGCATTTCAACTCCACTTAGCCGCACTCTCCCCGTAGCCCTTGATTCCTTGCGAGATCAAGAATTTATCAATCTCTGCCTTGAAGACATTCAACGTCCTGGCCTCCACTGCGCTCCATGGCAAGGAATTCCACAGGCCCACCACACTCTGGCTGAAGAAATGTCTCATTTCCGTTCTAAATTGACCCCCACTAATTCTAAGGCTGTGCCCACGGGTCCTAGTATCCCCACCTAACGGAAACAACTTCCCAGCGTCCACCCTTTCTCAGCCATGCATTATCTTGTAAGTTTCTATTAGATCTCCCCTCAATCTTCTAAACTCTAATGAATACAATCCCAGGATCCTCAGTCGTTCATCATATGTTAGGCCTACCATTCCAGGGATCATCCGTGTGAATCTCCGCTGAACACGCTCCAGTGCCAGTATGTCCTTCCTGAGGTGTGGGGCCACACTTGGACACAGTATTCTAAATGGGGCCTAAATAGACATTTATAAAGTCTCAGAAGCACATCGCTGCTTTTATATTCCAACCCTCTTGAGATAAATGACAACATTCCATTCGCTTTCTTAATCACTGACTCAAACTGCAAGTTAACCTTTAGAGAATCCTGTACTAGCACTCCCAGATCCGTTTGTACTTTGGCTTTATGAATTTTCTCACCGTTTAGAAAATAGTCCATGCCTGTATTCTTTTTTCCCAAAGTGCAAGACCTCGCATTTGCTCACGTTGAATTTCAGCAGCCATTTCCTGGACCGCTCTCCTGAACTGTCTAAGTCATTCTGCAGCCTCCCCACCTCCTCCGTCCTACCTGCCTGTCCACCCAACTTCGTATCATCAGCAAACTTCACCAGAATGCCCCCAGTCCCTTCATCCAGATCATTAATATATAAAGTGAACAGCTGCGGCCCCAACACTGAACCCTGCGGGACACCACTTGTCACCGGTTGCCATTCCGAAAAAAAGCCTTTTATTCCAACTCTCTGCCTTCTGTCAGACAGCCAATCCTCAGTTCATGCCAGTAACTCACCTCGAACACCATGGGCCCTCACCTTACTCAGCAGCCTCTCGTGAGGCACCTTATCAAAGGCCTTTTGGAAGTCTCGATAGATAACATCCACTGGGTTTCCCTGGTCTAACCTACATGTTACCTCTTCAAAGAATTCTAACAGGTTTGTGAGACACGACCTCCCCTTACTAAATCCATGCTGACTTGTTCTAATCCAACCCTGCACTTCCAGCTATTTAGAAATCTCATCCTTAACGATAGATTCTAGAATTTTACCAACAACCGAGGTTGGGCTAATCAGCCTGTAATTTTCCATCTTTTGTCTTGATCCTTTCTTAAACAAGGGGGTGACAACAGCGATTTTCCAATCATCTGGGACTTCCCCTGACTCCAGTGACTTTTGAAAGATCACAACCAATGCCTCCGCTATTTCCTCAGCCACCTCCCTCAGAACTCTCGGATGTCGCCCTACGGGGCCAGGAGATTTATCAATTTTTAGACCTTTTAGCTTTTCTAGCACTTTCTCTTTTGTAATGCCTACCATACTCAACTCTGCCCCCGACTCTCCTTAATTGTTGGGATATTACTCATGTCTTCCACCGTGAAGACTGACGCAAAATACTTATTAAGTTCTTCAGCTATTTCCTTATCTCTCATCACTTGCCTTCCAGCATCAATTTGGAGCGGCCCCATGTCTACTTTTGCCTCTCGTTTGTTTCTTATGTATTGAAAGATACTTTTACTATCATTTCTAATATTACTGGCTAGCCTACCTTTGTATTTCATCCTCTCCTTCCTTATTTCTCTCTTTGTTATCCTCTGTTTGTTCTTGTACCCTTCCCAATCTTCTGACTTCCCAGTGCTCTTGGCCACTATATAGGCTGTCTCTTTTTCTTTGATACATTTCTTGACTTCCTTTGTCAGCCATGGCTGTATAATCCTCCCCCGGATAATCTTTCTTTTCTTTGGGATGAAACTCTGTATTGTGTCCTCAATTACACTCAAACTCCTGCCATTGTAGCTCTGTCTTCCCCGCTAGGCTCTGCTTCCAGTCGATTTTCGTCAGTTCCTCTCTCATGCCCCTGTAATTACCTTTATTTAACTGTAACACCATTACATCCGAGTTTGCCTTCTCTCTTTCAAACTGCAGACTGAACTCTACCATATTATGATCGCCGCCTCCAAAGTGTTCCCTTACTTTAAGGTCTTTTATAAAGTCTGGCTCATTACATAGCACTAACTCCAGAATAGCCTGCTCCCTTGTGGGCTCCATCACAAGCTGTTCCAAAAAGCCATCCTGTAGGCATTCCATGAATTCCCTTTCTTTGGATCCACCGGCAATATTATTCACCCTGTCCACCTGCATATTGAAGTCCCCCATGATCACCATGACCTTGCCTTTCTGACATGCCCTATCTGTTTCCCGGTGCATCTTGTACCCCTGGTCCTGACCACTCTTAGGAGGTCTGTACATAACTCCCATTATGGTTTTTTTGCCTTTGTGATTCCTCAACTCCACCCACACAGACTCCACATCATCAGACCCTATGTCATTCAGTGCTATTGATTTGATTTCATTCTTAACTAACAAGGCAACCACACCCCTTCTGCCCACCTCCCTGTCTTTTCGATAAGTTGTAAATCCTTGGATGTTTAACTGCCAGTCCTGAACCCCCTGCAACCACATCACTGTGATGCCTACCGCATCATAATCATTCAAGATGATTTGTGCCATTAATTCATCTACTTTGTTACAAATACTACGAGCATTTAAGTAAAGTGCCTTAATGCTAACTTTCTTATCATTATTGGAGATATTGGAAATCATAAGATGTCCTAAGTTATCCTTCCTTTTTGCTGCATTCCTAGTCTGCCTCGAGCTTAAACCCACCTGCTCGCTGTCATTTTAATCTGCAATGTCTCCTATAATATGTGTTAACTGTCTTAGCTATTTTATTGTTACTTCCATTGACTCTCATGAGGTTTTTACAGCTGAACATTGCCTGACCACTTGCTGCTGGCAATTATCTTCCCTTAATAGGTCCCACAAGACTGTTAGGTAATGAGTGATTCACCAAGTGATGATGAAGGAACTGTGATATGTCTAAATCAACGGCAATTAACTTATATTAATATTGCACCCTGCACATAGTGGAAACTTCCAATCTGTTCATCGAGAGTGTTATAATGCAACTTTTATGATGTTATAATGTAGCAGGAAGTGCTACACCTGCCCCTCTACCTCCACCTTCACTTCCATCCAAGGCACCAAACAGACCTTTCACATCAGACGAGGTTCACCTGCTCATCTGTCAGTGTGGTCGATTGCATCCCCTGCTTCTGATGTGGCCTCCCCTACATCGTTGAGACCAAGCGGAGGCTCGGAGACCGCTTTGTAGAGCACCTACACTCTTTGCGACAAATGACAACACCTTTCGGTCGCGAACCATTTCAACACCCCCTCCCACTCCCTGGGTGACATGTCCACCCCGGGCCACCTCCAGTTTCACAATGACATCGCCCGGAAGCTGTACGAGTAGCACCTCATATTCTGCCTTAGGAGCCTACAACCTAATGGTCTCAATGTCGACTTTACCAGTATCAAAATCTCCCCACCCCCAGCCTAGTCCCTCTCATCCCCACCTCCTTGACCTGATACAACCCGTCCATCTTCTCTCCCACACATCTGCTCCTCCCACCTCACTGACCATTCCCCACCACTGCCTATCTGCACTCACCTCTCACCATCCCACCTCCCTTCCCAAGCCCCACCCCTCCTTTCTCTTAATTTCAGAGCTCCCTTCTCCCTCCCCAATTTCTGAAGAAGGGCGCCAACCCAAAATGTCAACATTCTGATGCTGTTCAGCCTGCTGTGTTCTTCCAGCTCCACACTGTTATCGCTGACTCCAGCATCAGCAGTTCTTACTATCTCTTGATTTCAATGCCTGGACTCTGATGAAGGCTCCTGACTCGAAATGTCGACTTTCTTGCTCCTCTGATGCTGCCTGACCTGCTGTGTTCCTCCAGCTCTAAACTGTATGGACACTTCTTTGAACCTTGTTTGGTATTTTGTTGTTATTTCTGCCAATTGTGTCTAAATGAAGTTTCTGCTCCTACCCATCTCTGGTTACATGCTGCTGATTTCCCAGCTTTATCTTCCCATGGTCAGGAATTTTTTGTTTTGCCCTGGAGATCATTTCTATTTCGGAGCAAATTCTGACAATCAAATACTTGTACGATGTCAGGATAGCAAAGCAAAACAAATTAGTCTCACTATAACTGGATTCACAACAGTGAAATTTAAAACATTGAAAGACCCTCAAAATTGCCCAAATGCTGCTGACCGGACTTTATGAATGACCGATCTTGGACACCAAATTTCTAGAAAAAAGAAATAACAATAACTTGAGCAAAACAAACACAATCAACTGGGCAATCTCATCAATATCTGTGATTTAAACACAACCTTCTTTGTTTCTAATCTCCATTCTCACCGATTCACAGACACCCATAAGGGATATATTAAACAGGAAATAAAATTATTGTAAATTTTCAGTTCAATTAAACAATTTCAAGCAATTGATATCCAGCCTTTGTGCAATCCTTAGATAATGAGTTGTCCATAGACACATGAAACTTTAGTGAATTTCAAAGTCAGCAGTGAATGTGACAGTTTCAGCAAGCTTCCATAATTATTATTTTATTTCCTATGTTGCAGTCCTCAGACCATTCAACAATTTGATAACTGGATAGAAACTGTGAGACAGAGCAGCCAGTCCTAAAGCTTTCAAAATCACTGCTCCTCCTTGACCTTTTTGAACTGCTGCAGTCCGTCTGGAGAAGCTCTGTCCAGATTGCTGTTTGGTAAGAAGTTTCAGGATTTTCAATTAGTGGTAATAAGATAGTGCTGATATCTGTATTAGTTACAGTCATTTTGTTTTAATATCCCACCATGAACAGAATAGAAACATGGAAAATAGGAACAGAGGTAGGCCATTGTGTCATTTGATTCTGCTCCCCTATTCAGTGTGATCATGGCTGATCTTTCAACCAGTAGCCTTTTCTCACTTTAGACCCACATCCTTTGATTGCTTTAGCCCTCAGAACTATAGCTGCGTTCCTCTTGGAAACATCCAATGTTTTCGCTTTAACTGCTTTCTGTGGAAGAACATTCCACAAGCTCACCAAAGAAATTTTCCATCATCTCAGTCCTCAACAGCACACTCTATATCCTTAAATTGTGACTCCCTGGTTCTGCACTCCCTCATCAACCTCCTTCCTGTATTTAACTTGTTAGTCCTATTAGAATTTTATTGGTTTCTGTGAGATCTTCCCATGTTCTTCTCAACCCCAGTGAATTTCATCCTATCTGATCTATTCTGTCATTATACGTCAGTCCTGCCATCCCAGAAATTAGTCTGGTAAACTTTAATTGGACAGCATCCATAGCTGGAACATCCTGACTCACATAAATATTCCAAAACTGCACACAAGGCTCCAGGCGTGGTCCAGCTGAGACCGTGTACAATTTCAGCAAGTCATCCCTGTTTCTGTTCTCAAATCCTCTCGATATGAAGGCCAACCTAGCATTTGCCGCCTTCATTTCCAGCCTCTACCAGCATGCTTACTTTGAGTGACTTGTGTCCAAGGACAAACAGGTCTCAGTTCTCAGTTCTCAGTTCTCATATTCCTTTTCTCAATCCAAGCTGACTGACCCTGACTTTGTCTAATCCTGTTACTGTTTTCCAGTGTTGGGCTAACCGGTCGATAAGTCCATGTTTTCTCTCTACCTCCTTTTTTACATAGTGGGCTTACATTAGCTCCCCTCCAATCCATGGGAACTGTTAGAGTCTATAGCATTATGAAAGATGACCATTAATTTCCTCAATTTAGATTCAAGCCCCTAGTTTCAAAATGCATCCACTATCTCTTCTGCCACTTTGCTAACTACTCTGGGGCGTATATTATGAGGTGCTGGGATTTGTTGGCTTTTAATCCCATCAATTTCCCCAACATTATTTCCCTACTAATACTGATTTCCTCACTTCCTCCCTCTCATGTGATCCCCAGCATTTTAGTGATATTATTTATGTCATCATGTGTGATGATAGAACCAAAATATGTAGTTAATTGGTCCGTCAATCGCTTTATTCCACATTATAACTTCCCCTGTTTCTAATCGTAAGGGACTTGTTTTCAGTTTTTTTCTCTCTCTTCATATCCCTTTTGGAGCTTTTACAATTGGTTTGTACGTTTCCTACAAGCTTACCCTGAGACTTTATTTTCCCTTAGCCCTCTTTTGCTGAAACCTGATCTGCTCCCAGTCTTCAGGTCTGCTGCTCTTCTGAGCCAATTTTTACGCCTCTTCCTTGGATCCAGTACTATCCCTAATATCCCTTGTTATCTATGGCAGGGTCACCTTTCCCATTTTATTTTGTGCCAGACAGGAGTGAACAACAGTTGCAGTTCCTCCAAGTGCTCTCTAAATATTTGTCAACCCCCTGAAAGCTTAAGTTCCTCAAGTTATTGGAGCCTGCATGCACCTCATAACACTGTAATTTCCTCTGTTTAGATTTTGGCCCCGAGTCTCAGAATCGTCTCTGTCACTCTCCATCTTCGTGAAGAAGTCTTCACTTTTCCACAGCTAGATTGCCAATTAATCCATTGTCATTACACATCTAAAATTTTGAAATAATGTTGCTGCGGTCACAGAAGATCGTCAGACTGTTCTGTCTCGAGAGACAGAGAAATGACTAATGGTGCTTTAACCTCAGGGTTACCATGCCTCAATCAATGGGCAAGGTTAAGATGTTGGGACCTTAATGGTGACCTCAGCTGGTACAGGAAGTGAGCACGTGCTGCTGGTGTCACTCTGCATTACAAACCAGCTGTCCAGCCAACTGAGCTAACCCACCCCGATCATTACACAATACACCATTGAGGATGCTCTGCCCTCTCTTTGGGTGCTCAATATGTTGATCTAGAAAACCATCTCGTACACAACCCAGGAATTTCTCCTCTATGGTATTGTTGCTCATTCGATTTGTTCAACCTATTTGCAGATTGAAGTCACCCATAATAACCATAAGAGCACAAGACAGAGGAGCAGAATTAGGCTATTCGGCCCACTAAGACTGCTCCACAATTTGATTGTGACTGATATGTTTCTCACATCCATTCTCCTACCTTCTCCTGGTGATCCCCTTACCAATCAAGAACCTATTTATCTCTGTCACAAGTACACTCAATTACTTGGCCCCCACAACCTTCTACAACACTGAGTTCCACAGAATCACCACTCTCTGGCTGAAGAAATTCTTTTTCATCTCCGTTCTAAAGGGTCATCCCTTTGCTGAGAGCGGTGCCCTCAGGTTCAAGTCTCTCCTGCTAGTTGAAACATCTCCATGTCCATCTATCCCGTCCTCTCAGTATTCTGTTAGTTTCAATCACAGAGCCATAGAGTTTGACAGCATGGAAGCAGACCCATTGGCCCAACCAGTCCATGCTGACCATGTTCCAAAACTAATGTAGTCCCGTCTGTCTGCACATTGTCTGTGTCTCTCTGAACATATCTTATTTCCATATTATCCAAACATCTTTTAAATGTTGTAAACTGTACCTGTATTCACCACTTCCTTTGGAAGTTCATTCCACGCAAGAACCACACTCTGCTAAAAAAAAATGTTGCCCCTCATGCCTTTTCTCAATCTTTCACCTGTCGCCTTAAAAATATGCCCCTAGTCTTGAAATCCCCCACCTGAGGGAAAAGACATCTGCTGTTCACTTTCTCTGTACTCCTCAAGGGCAGGACTTAAACAATTATTGATCGGGTGCTGGTAGTGTTGTACCTCGGTACCTTTGTACCTGAGATTGTGCCACAAGTGGCAGCTTGTAAACTTTTCACTGTACTCACGTGAGTACATGTGACAATAAATGTTTCAGAGATAGTAGGAACTGCAGATGCTAGAGAATCTGCGATAGCAAGGTGCAGAACTGGATGAACACAGCAGGCCAAGCAGCATCATAGGAGCAGGAAAGCTGACGTTTTGGGCCAAAAAAATTTTCTGAAGAAGGGTCTAGGCCCGAAACGTCAGCTTTCCTGCTCCTATGATGCTGCTTGGCCTGCTGTGTTTATCCAGCTCTACACCTTGACAATAAATGTTATTGCATTTGATTAAAAATATGCTTCCCGGTCTTGAAATCCCACACCGCAGAAAGGACACCTGAATTTCTCAAACCTCGATAAGGTCAACCTCAACATGCTACATTCCTGTGAAAGGAGTCCCAGCCCCTCCTTATGACTCAATCCCTCCATTCTCAGCAACATCCCGGTAAACCACCTTTGAACTCTCTCCAGCTTAACAATATCCTTGTTATAACAGGACAACCAGAATTGGACACAGTCCTGCAGAAGAGGCCTCACCAATAGCCTGTATGACCTCAACATGATGTCCCAACTTCTTTACACAACGGTCTGAGCAATGAAGGTAAGCATACTAAACGCCTTGTCAACCAACCAGTCTGTATGTGACGCAAATTTCAAAGAATTTGGTAACAAAAGCCTAAAGTCTCTATGGTCTACAATACCCAAGGGTCTACTTTTAATTGTATAAGTCCTGCATCCCTTCTTTGTTTTAGCACAGTACAGTACCTCACATTTATTCAAATTAAACTCGATCTGCCACTCCTCAGCCCATAGACCCAATTGATTAAGATCTCTTTGAAATCTTAAATAACCTTCTTCACCTTCCACTATGCCACCAATTTTGGTGTCATCCGCAAAGTTATTAACCATGCCTTGTATATTCTCATCAAAATCATTTATATAAATGTCAAACAAAAGTAGCCCCAATACCAATCCCTGCAGAACACCACTAGTCGTTGCTGAACACCAGTCCTCCAGTCCTAAAAACAACCCTCCACTGCCATAGCCTGTCTTGTGACATTAAGCAAATTTTTTATCCAACTGGCAAGCTCACCCGAGATCCCATGTAAGCTAACTTTACTAATTAGTCTACCTTGTGGAACCTTGTTAAGAGCTTTACTAAAGTCCAAGTAAACAATATTTACTGCTCTGCCCTCATCGCTCATCTTGGTTACTTCATCAAAATCCCAATCAAATGTGTGAGACGCTATTTCCCTAGCATAAAACCATGCTGAAAATCCATAATCATTCCTTGCCTGTCCAAATGCTATCTTCCAGAATCACCTCCAACAACTTATCCACCACCAAAGTCAGGCTCACATGCCTCTCGTTCACAGGCTTCTCCTTATGTCCCTTAAATGAAGGCACAACATTGGCCACTCTTCAGTCATCTGGCAGCTGACCCAAAGGTAGAGATGGTACAATATTTGTGCAAGCATCCCCCCATTTTCTCTTTAACTTTCCACAACAAGATGGGATGCACTAGACAGGTCGTAAAATTTAGAGTCATAAAGTAATACAGCCTGCAAAAAGGCCTTTTTCCCAAACGAGTCCATGGTGTCCATTAAGCTAGTCCCAATGCTGGATTTGGTCCACTTCGCTCTCAACCCTTCCCATCCATGTACCTGTCCACATGTTTTTTAAATGCTGCTATTGTACCAGCCTCAACCACTTTCTCTGGCAGCCCATTCCATACATGCACCACTCTGTGAATGAAGAAGTTACCCCTGAGGTCCTTCTTAAATCTTTCCCCTTTCCCCTTTCCCGTTTCACCTTAAACCTATGACCTCGCGTTTTCAATTCCCCATTCCTGGGATAAAGCCGATATGCATTCATCCTATCTTTGCCCCTCATGATTTTAGACACCTCAATAAAGTCACTCCCTCATTCTCCTACATTCCAAGGAATAAAGTCTTACCCTGACCAACCTGTCCCTACAATTTGGGCCTACTAGTCCTGGTAACATCCGAGTAAATCTTCTTTGCACGCTTTCCAGTTTAACTATGTCTTTCTTGTGACAGGGTGACCAAAACCGTACACAGTATTCCAGTGCAGCCTCACCAATGACTTATACACCTATAACATAATGTCCCAACACCTCCACTCAATGCCTCAGCCGATGAAGGCCAGCATGCTAAATTCCTTCTCCTCCACCCTTGTTACCTGTGACACCACTTTCAATGAACTATGTACTTGTTCTCAGAGGTCCCTCTGTTCCACAACAATCCTCAGGACCTTACCATTTACTGTGTAAGTCCTACGTTGGTTTGACTTTCCAAAGTGCAACACCTCACACTCATCTGTATTGAATTGCATTTGCCGACCCTCCGCCTACTTCCCCAACTGATCGAGATCCCTTTGTAATTTCTGATAATCTTCCCCTCTCAATACCTGCTAATTTTGTATCATCCACAAACTTACTAATCATCCCTGTATGTTCACATCCAGATGATTTATGTAAACAACAAATAACAAAGGTCCCAGCACTGACCCCTGTGGCACATCACAGGCTTCCAGTCTGAGAAGTAACCTTCAACCATCACCCTCTGCTTCCTACCATTGAGCCAGTTTCGAATCAATTCACTAGCTCTCCCTGAATCCCATGTGTCCTAAACTGCATGTCTAGACTGCGTGCAGGACCTTGTTAAAAGCCTTATTAAAGTCCACACAGATGAGATCACTGCCGTACCCTCACCTATGCTCTTGGCTTCCTCTCAGAAAAAGTCTGAAAGAATCATCAGACGTGACTTCCCACGCACAAACCCATCCTGCCAATCCCTAATTGGACCTTGACTATCCAAATGTTGGTTGATCCTGCCCCTCAGTATCCTCAGTATCCTGTCCCTCAGTAGCCTCAGTAACTTGCCTGCCGCTGCTGTCAGGCTCACTGGCCTGTAGTTCCCTGGCATGTCTTTGCTACCTTTCTTTAAACAATGGAACAACGTTAGCCACCATCCAGTCTCCTGGAACTTCACCAGTGGCTAAAGCTGAAGCAAAAATCTCGACAAGGGCCTCTGCGATTTCTTCCCTCGCCTCCCGCAATGTCCGAGCATGGATTTGAAAAGGCCCAGGGGATTTATCCACCTTCATGTGCTTTAAGGCTGCAAACGCCACCTCTCTGGGAATAAGGATGTGGTCCAAAACATCCCCGCTTGTTTCCTTTATTTCTGTAGCATCCATGATTCTCCCCTCACTAAACACTGAGGAGAAATATTTATTTCAAAATCTTCCCCCATCTTCTGTGCCACAGGATATCCATCTTTATATTTTCGAAGACGTCCATGTGAACTGTTTTCAAAACACACTATTTCTTTCCCTGAATTCTCCAACATCCACTTTTTTTCTCCACCGTAAAATCTGATGCAAAATATTAATATCTCTTTAATATTTCTGTCATCTCCTGAGGTTCAACGCTGAGATGACGTCTTTCATCTTTAAAGAGCCATGCTCGCTCTCTCGTTGCTTTCTTGCTCTTAAAGCACTTGTAGTATATCTTTGAATTATCCTTCACCTTATCTATCAAGGCAATTTCATATCCCCTCCTGCCTTCCTAATCTCCCACTTAAGAATGCCTTTACACTGTTTATACTGTTCAAAAGATTCATTTCAACCCATTTGTTTGTATCTAATTGATGATTAGTTTTTTTATTCTTGACTAAAAGCTGAGTATCCTTTTCATCCATTGTTGTCTCATTCGACCAGCCTTACCTTTCACTCGAACAAGAACATAATGATTCTGAACTCTCGTTACCACACTTCTGAAAACCTCCCACTTATCAGACGACCCTTTACCTGCAGTCTACTCCATTCAACTTCTGAAAGTTCTTGTCGCATACCATTAAAATTGGCCTTAGTCCAATTAAATACTTTTACCTTTTCTGGAAGGCTTATCCTTTTCCATAACTGCTTTAAGACTGACAGAATTATTATCACCAGACCCAAAGTATTCCTGTACAGTCACTTCAGTCACTTACTGTGCGTTATTACCAAAGAGAAGCTCAAGTTTTCTCTTTATCTTTAGTAGGAACATTGAATTATTGATAAAGAAAATATTCTTGAACACATTTAACAAATTATTCACCATCCAAACCTTTAACACTGTAGCAGTTCCAGCCAATGTTTAGAAAATTAAAATCACCAATTCCTACAACCTTCTCATTCTTTCATATATCTGAGATCTCTCGACATATTTGTTCCTCAATTTCCCCCGACTATTGAGGGACCCATAGCACAATCCCACCACATGATCATTTCTTTCATATTTCTAATTTCAACCCATATATTTTCACTGGACTTTTTTTTCAGAAATATGTTTTCTAGTTGCAGCTGTAATACTTTCCTCAATAAAAAAAAAAAGCCACTCCCTCACTTCTTTTGCCTCCCTTTCTATCCTTCCTACAGCTTCTGAAACCCAAAACATTAGTATGGGCAAAATATCTTGCACGGCACATAATGTAGGAAAATGTGAAATCATTCACTTTAGCAGGTAGCAGAAACAAGAGCAGAATATTCCTTAAATGGTGAATGACTGCTGAATTCTGAGATGTGTGAAGGATAAAGTATGAGTTACAAAGTTAGCATGCAGATATAGCATGTAACCATGGTGTCATACAGCATGGAAACGGACCCAATGGTCCAACTATTCCATCCTGACCATATTCCCAAACTAATCTCATCCCATCTTCCTGCATTTGGCCCACATCCCCAAACCTTTCGAATTTGTGTACTTATCTAAATCTCTTTTAAACATTGTAACTGTAACTGTAACTGTACCTGCACCTACCATTTCATCTGGCAATTCAGTCCACACACTGAGCACGCTATTTAAAAAGAAAAGTTACCCCTCAAGTCATTTTTAAAATCTTTCTGTCACTGTAAAAAAATATGTCCCCTAGTTTTGAACTCATCCATCTGAGGGATAAGACCTTTGCTAATCACCTTATGTAAGCCTCTCGTGCTTTTATAAACCTCTTTCAGGTTACGGCTCAACCTCCTACCTTCCGGTGAATGAAGTCCCAGCCTATCCAGCCTGTTTTTACAACTCAAACCCTTCTTTCCCAGTAATATCTTTTTTTTTTTTTCCTGAACTCACTCCAGCTTAATAATATCCTTCCTATGACGGGACTACTGGAATGGCACACAGTATTCCAGGAGAGTCCTCACCAACATCCTTTACAACCCCCAACATGACGCCCTAACTCCTGTACTCCAAGACCTGAGCAATGAAGACAAGTGTGCTGAGTGCCTTCTTAACCACCCTGTCCATCTGTGAAACAAATTTCAAAGAATAATGTACCTGAAAGCCTTCTCTGTTCTGTAATAGTACTCAGGGCCCTACTATTAATTGTATAAGTCCTGCCCGTGTGAAATATTCCATTTTGGATAAAACAAACATTTATTCAAATAAAGTTCAATCTGCCACTCTTTAGCCCATTGACCCAGTTGAGCAAGATCTCTGTCTAATCCAGAAAGCCAAGAGGCTGTATGCTTTATTATCGCAGGAATTAAACTTCAATGTGAGGATATTCTGCTTCATTTGTCCAGGGAGGGGAAGAGACCAAATCTCAAATACCACGTGCAGGTTTTGGTCGTCTGTACGCTTCTTCGAAATGGTTCAGAGAAGGTTTACTCGATTGAAACGTGGAATAAGTGGGTCGCCTAAGGAGGATAGGTTGAGCAGGCGAAATGGAATAGGATTAGGCTAGAACAGCTGACCAAAACAGGAAAGTAATATGATGTGAGCCAGGATATAGGGTGTGGTAAAATAGAATCTCTGTGGGTTGAGCTCAGCAAAGCCAATGGACAGAAAATGATATTAGTGTTGTATATAGACCCCAAGCTACAGTAATATTGGGGAAGGCATTC
Organism: Ginglymostoma cirratum; assembly: GCA_024137785.1. Lineage (NCBI taxonomy): Eukaryota > Metazoa > Chordata > Chondrichthyes > Orectolobiformes > Ginglymostomatidae > Ginglymostoma > Ginglymostoma cirratum. Next base: position 3,868,307 of record JAHRHZ010000101.1, read on the forward strand.
CAATCGAATTTAGAGATAGAAGGCACAAAGTTATGGCTGTAATTATGGGTGACTTCAACCTACACATAAATTGAACAGTGAGCATCAGTAGCAATAAGATAGAGGAGGAATTCTTAGTATGTATATGGTACAATTTTACGTTGAAAAAACAGATGAGTATTGGGTAGTGAGAAAGAAATAATTGACGATCAAGTTGAGCATGGGCCCTTCAGGAAGAGTGACCACAACAGAATAGAATTCGTCATGAAGATGGAGAGTGATGTTGTTGTTTTTGAGACTAGAGTCCTGTAATTAAATGAAAGAAGTTAGAATGGTATGAGGCATGAGCCAGTTGTGATAAATTGTGGATCACAATTTAAACGGATGATGGGAGCTGGGGAATGGCAAACATTGAAAGAGGGTTTGGACAAGCTGTGGCATAAAAATAAAATCGAAACATGGTCAAACCATGGCAGAGAAAGAGAAATGAACGGGTATCAAATTTAAGGAAGCAGCATACAAATTGGGTAAATAAAACAACAGACCTAAGGATTGGGAATAGTTTAGATTTCAGCAAAGGGAGACAAAGGAATTTAATTAGAGGGAGAAAATAGAATCTGAGAGTACTCTTGCATGGACCACAAAAACAACAGCATTTATTAAATAGACATTCACAGGATGTGGACATTGCTAACAAGGTCAGAATTTATTGCGTATCCCTGAATGCCCAGACTTAACTGCATTGCAGTGGGGGTGGAGTCACACATCGGCCAGACCGGGGAAGGATGACAGTTTCTTTCCCTGAAGGATATTAATGAGCCAGCTGGGTTTTTCCTGACAATCAACAACGGTTTTATGATCACCATTAAACTCTTAATTGAAGATTGATAATCCAAGATTAGTCAAGAAGAATGTGGGGTCTCCTTACAATCAAACAGGGAATTGTGATGTGATGGCAGACCAATTAAATATATCCTGGATTTTCAAAAAGGGGCACACAAATAATGTCCCAAAATTAAGGGGAAATCACAGAGTCTAATCGGAAGGTGGAATTGAAAGAAATTGGGAAAACTATTGAGATAACAGGCAGATAAATCCCCAGAGATTGATAACTTTCATCTCAGAGTACCTTAGGAGGTGGCCTTAGGAATAGCAGCTGTGCTAGTGGTTATACTCCAAAATACTATACAGTCGCAAAGAGTTCCGACGGTTTGGAGGGTAGCTAACATAACCCCAGTATTTAAGAAGGGCGTCAGAGAGAAAACAAGGAATTTGCATAACATTGTTGTTGGGAAAAAATGTTCGAGTCCACTATAAATGGTGGGATAGCAGACTACTTAGATGATCGTGACAAAATCAGACAGAGTCAGCCGAGGCTTTTTCTGTGCTGTCGGTCTCTGAGACTGGATGTTGGGCATGAATTCCCTCTCAGCCACTCCCCATCCTTACTTGGAAATATATCACTATTCCTTCAGTGTTGCTGAGTCGAAATCCTGAATTCCCTCCCTAACAGCTTTGTAGGTCCACTTCCAGCTCATGGAGTCCAGTGGTTCACTAAAGCAGATCACTACCAACCTCTCAATGGCAACTAAATGGATTAACCAGCAATGCCCACAGGAATAAAGGAAAAAATGTTATGAAGGCCAATTGGGAATGTGGAATTGAAGCCTAAATAGATGAGCTTTGACTTTTTTGAGGCTCGAGGGGCATAATGGACAACTCTAGATCCTGTTTCATATGTTCTCTTCTCCTTCTATCAAAAAAGCCTCATCTCACCAAAAATGGTATATTCCTTGGAAATTAAAAGGATGTTAATTGTAGGTAGGTGGGGGGATAGAATGGAACTAATATACCGAGTAGGTGAAGTCAGAGCTCAAACACCCTACTGACCCCCAGTAATCAGCCAAGATTTGTTTCTTTGTTCTCCGGTTCAGTTGAGCATATGAATGAGGAACAAGTGTAGGCCACTCGGCCCTTTGAGCCTGCTCTGAGATTCAATAAGATCACGGCTGATCTGATTTCAGCCTCAACTCTGTGTCTGCGTATTCCTGAATATCTTTCATCACCTTGGTCATCAAGAATCTGTCTGCTTCTGCCTTAAAAAAAAGTTCAACGATTCTTCAACCACTGCCTTTTTATAAAGGGAGTTACAAAGATTCACAACCCTCTGAGAGAAAAGAAATGGTCCTCACCATTTCAAATGGATTCACCCTTACCTTGAAACAATGACCATCAGTTCGAGATTCTCCCACAAGAGAGACCATGTTTTCAACATCACGTGGTCGGCTTCCCTCAATACCTTTCATGTTTCAATTTAGTCTCCTCTTTCTTTTCTCGACTCCAGAGGATCCAGGCCCAGTCTATCTACCCTTTCCCCATTCGGCACCCGACTCATTCTAGGTATTAGTCCATTAAATCTTTGAAATGTTTCCAATCTATTAATAACTTTCTGTAAGTACGGTGACTAGAACTGAACACTGTACTCCAAATGCAAGTCTCACCAGTACAAAGGGGGGCCGCGTGTGTCTGAAGGTGGCCCATGAATTCCCACTTGTTTACAGTAATGCTTTTCGGCAAGCTCAGGTCATTTACATTTATCCAAGTACAGGCTGACACAGGTTACAGTCAGATAGTTGTACAGTTTGTATTGTTACATGGACAGTGTTGTTGTGGTATCGCTCAAACCTCCCACTGCTGGCCCTGCAGAAATAATAACTGGCTCAGTAGCCAGTTCCCGCAGCCTGATTTGTCCTGTATATTTCATCTTCTGTCCTTTCAAGGACATTCATGATCCAGGTGGGTTTTACTAACAATCCAGAAGCTTTCATTCCACTTTTGACTCTTAAATCTATTTTCTAGGGAATTGGAAAGGATTTACAGACAGGCAGCTCAAGACAAAAATTGGATCAACAGCTGCCAGTCACACTCAATTCTTGAGAGCTTTGAACATGGAAGAAAAAAAGCATCGTTCACAGTGAAGAGAAACCATACACGTGGTCTGTGTGGACAAGCCTACAGTCAATCGTCTGGCCTGTCGATACCGAAATGCAGTCAAAACAGGATGACAACAATGACATCAAGCAGCACTTGCTTTGCAAGTGATGGATCATAGTGATGGATCTCAGTTTGAGTTAAGCAAGGGCCACTCATCTCCTGATCTCCTTCCATTTTTGGTGCAAACATGGACCAAACAGCTGAATTCCAAATGAGAGTGTGACTTTCCTGCCATTTGAAGGCTGTATTTGACAGAGCACTGTATCAAGGAATAATAGCAAAACTAGAGTCAATGGGATTCAGAGAATATTATTCTCGCTTTGATTGTGGGTTTTTGAAAAGATTCTGTCTTCAGACCTGAGTAGATCAAAACAACATGAATTTATTCAAGCTTGTACCACATATGCGGAAGAGGTCTCCTAGTCTGGCTTGGAGATACTTTACCACTTCCAGCTTAAAACAGCATATTGAGACGTTTTCACGTCAGGATGGTTGTATATAACATTGGCATAAAATAAATTAGATAAGTCATTTACTACAAAAACAGGATGCTGTTCAGTTTCTTACTATGTCCTGAGTCCTCTCATTTCAACAGGTCTTCTATTTCCACGTTATCTTCAGAGTTTCTCTGTCCCTACCATCAGCTCACAGCACACAAGCCTTTCTTTGTGAGTAATACTGAAGTGAGTATTTTTAGCTAGTAACTACTGACGGTTCCCTGTTACAGATATGCATTTAAACTACCTGAGACGGAATAACTGTCATTACATGGTTGTCTTTGATTCTTAGCTCTATGCTGTACTGTTCGTCCAAGCTTACCTCCCACTTGTTCTGTGTTTTAATGCTCCACTCCTTTCCTTTTATATTGCCTGTGTCCACTCTCCTCTCCTCCTTGCCCGACTTCACCCTAGTTGGATAATACTGAATGCAGAGGAAGGTGCTTGTGGTTGTTAGAGGCCAGCTATCTCAGCTTCAGAAATTCCTCAGCATCAGTTTCTTGCCCCAAGCACCTTCAGCTGTTTCATCAATGTCCTTCCCTGCATCATAAGGTCAGAAGTGGATATGTTTGTCAATGATTGCGCAATGTTTAGCACCATCTGTGACTCAGCTACTGTGGTGGTAGATATTTAAATGCAGTTTCCCTGGACAACATTGAATTTAGCCTGCTCTGTGACGAGGAACATTTGCACCAAGTCCCAACAACTAATGATCAAATCTGAGAAATGAAAATCTAACCATAACTCATTGACATTCAATGGTTTTGCCTTCACTGAATTGCCCACTGTCATCATCCTGGGGTGCTAGTAGTGATGAGAAACTGAACTGGGCGTGTATTTAAATATTGTGCCTACAAAAGTAGGTCAGAGGGAAAAGATTCTATAGTGATTAGTTCAACTCATGACTGGCCAAAGCCTGTGCATCATTAAGAACGTCTGTCATTAAGAACATAGAACATAGAACAACACAGCGCAGAACAGGCCCTTCGGCCCTCGATGTTGCGCCGACCTGTGAACTAATCTAAGCCCATCCCCCTACACTATCCCATAATCATCCATATGCTTATCCAAGGACTGTTTAAATGCCCCTAATGTGGCTGAGTTAACGACATTGGCAGGCAGGGCATTCCACACCCTTACCACTCTCTGAGTAAAGAACCTGCCTCTGACATCTGTCTGAAATCTATCACCCCTCAATTTGCAGCTATGCCCCCTCGTCCTAGCCGACGTCATCATCCTCGGAAAAAGACTCTCACTGTCCACCCTATCTCATCCTCTGATCATTTTGTAGGTTTCTATTAAATCCCCTCTGAGCCTCCTTCTCTCCAATGAGAACAGACCCAAGTCCCTCAGCCTTTCCTCATCAGACCTTCGCTCCAGACCAGGCAACATCCTGGTAAATCTCCTCTGCACCTTTTCCAATGCTTCCACATCCTTCCTGTTATGGGGCGACCAGAACTGTACGCAATATTCCAAGTGAGGCCGCACTAGCATTTTGTACAGTTGCAGCATGACATCACGGCTCTGGAACTCAATCCCTCCACAAATGAAACCTAACACACCATGTGCCTTCTTAACAGCACTATCGACCTGGGTGGCAACTTTCAGGGATCTATGTACCTGGACACCAAGATCCCTCTGCACATCCACACTACCAAGAATCTTTCCATTGACCCAGTATTCTGCCTTCCTCCTATTCTTCCCAAAGTGCATCACCTCACATTTGTCTGCATTGAACTCCATTTGCCACCTTTCAGCCCAATTCTGCAGTTTATCCAAGTCTCCCTGCAACCTGCGACATTCTTCCACACTGTCCACCACTCCACCGACTTTAGTGTCATCTGCAAACTTACTAACCCATCCACCTATGTCTGTGTCCAAGTCATTTATAAAAATGACAAACAGCAGTGGTCCCAAAACAGATCCTTTTGGCAGACCACTCGTAACCAGACTCCAGGCTGAATATTTTCCATGAACCACCACTCTTTGCCTTCTTTCAGAAAGCCAGTTTCTAATCCAAACTGCTAAATCTCCCTCAATCTCATGCCTCCGCATTTTCTCCAATAGCCTACCATGTGGAACCTTACCAAAGGCTTTACTGAAGTCCATGTACACCACGTCAACTGCCCTACCCTCATCCACATGCTTGGTCACCTTCTCAAAAAGCTCAACAAGGTTTGTGAGACACGACCTGCCCTTGATGAATCCATGTTGATGATCTCCAATCAAATCGTTGCTTGCTAGATGGTTATAAATCCTATCTCTTATAATCCTTTCCAAAACTTTTCCTACAACAGATGTAAGGCTCACTGGTCTATAATTACCTGGGTCATCTCTACTGCCCTTCTTGAACAAGGGCACATTTGCAATCCTCCAGTCCTCTGGTACGAAACCTGGAGACAATGACGACTCAAGGATCAAGGCCAAGGGCTCCGCCATCTCCTCCCTAGCTTCCCAGGGAATCCTCGGAAAAATCCCATCCGGCCCAGGGGATTTATCTACCTTCACACCTTCTAGGATTGATAACACCTCCTCCTTACTAACCTCAATCCTTTCAAGTCTAATAGCCCGTATCTCAGTCTTCTCCTCTCCAAGATTCTCCTTTTCCTGAGTGAAAACAGATGAGAAATATTTGTTTAGCACCTCTCTGATCTCCACAGGGTCCACACACAACTTCCCACTTCTGTCTTTGACTGGCCCTATTCTTACCCTTGTCATCCTTTTATTCCCCACATACCTATAGAAAGCTTTAGGGTTCTCCGTAATTCTACCTGCTAATGACTGCTCATGTCCCCTCCTTGCTCTTCTTAACTCTCTCTTTAAATCCCTCCGAGCTAATCTGTAACTCTCCATCGCCTCATCTGAACCATCTCGTCTCAATGTCACATAAGCCTCCCTCTTCCGCTTAATAAGAGATACAATTTCTTCTGTAAACCAAGGTTCCCTTACCTTATCACTTCCTCCCTGCCTGACAGGGACATACCTATCAAGGACACGCAATATCTGTTCCTTAAACCAGCTGCACATTTCGATTGTCCCCATACCCTGCATTTTGCTACCCCATTCTATCCCTCCTAAGTCTTGCCTAATTGCATTATAATTGCCTTTCCCCCATGTATAACTCTTGCCCAGTGGCATGTTCCTATCCCTTTCCATCGCTAAACTAAACGTAACCGAATTATGGTCACTCTCTCCAAAGTGCTCACCTACCACCAAATCAAACACCTGGCCTGGTTCATTACCAAGTACCAGATCCAGTGTGGCCTCCCCTCTTGTCGGCCCTTCGACATACTGTGTCAGGAAACCCTCCTGCACACATTGGACAAAAACCGATCCATCCGACATACTAGAGTTATCGCATTTCCAGTCAATGTTGGGGAAGTTAAAGTCTCCCACAATGACCACCTTGTTCCTTTCACTCCTGCCCAGAATCGTTTTGCCGATCCTCTCCTCCACATCCCCAGAACTTTGCGGAGGCCAATAAAAAACTCCCAGCAGTGTGACCTCTCCTCTCCTGTTTCTGACCTCAGCCCATACCACCTCAGTAGACGAGTCCTTGTCAAAAGTTCTTTCAGCCACCGTTATACTGTCCTTGACTAACAAAGCTACACCTCCCCCTCTTTTACCACCTTCCCTGATCTTTATGAAAGATCTAAACCCTGGAACCTGCAACATTCATTCCTGACCCTGCTCTGTCCACGTCTCCGAAATGGCCACAACATCGAAGTCCCAGGTACCTATCCATGTTGCAAGCTCACCTACCTTATTCCGGATACTCCTGGCGTTGAAGTAGACACACTTCAAACCAGCTTGCTGTCTGCCAGCACACTCCTGTGATGGTGAAATCCTGTCCATGTCCTCCCTACTCTCATCCTCCTGTGTACTGGAACTACACCACAGGTTCCCATGCCCCCGCTGAGCTAGTTTAAATCCACCCGAATAGCACTCTCAAATTTCCCACCCAGGATATTAGTACCCCTTTGGTTCAAGTGAAGACCGTCCTGTTTGTAGAGGTCCCACCTTTCCCAGAATGAGCCCCAGTTATCCATATACCTGAAACACCCACTCCTGCACCATCCCTGCAGTCACGTGTTCAGCTGATACCTCTCCCTGTTCTTTGCCTCGCTATCACGTGGCACGGATAACAAACCAGAGATAACAACTCTGTTTGTTCTCGCTTTCAGCTTCCACCCTCGCTCCCTGAAATCCTGCCTTAGATCCCTATCCCTCTTTCTACCTATGTCATTGGTACCTATGTGGACCACGACTTGGGGCTGGTCACCCTCTCCCTCCAGGACCCTGAAGACACGATCCGAGACATCACGGACCCTGGCACTTGGGAGGCAACACACCAACCGTGAGTCTCTCTCGTTCCCACAGAATCTCCTATCTGTCCCCCTAACTATGGAGTCCCCAGTGACTAATGCTCTCCTCCCCTTTCCCCTTCCCTTCTGAGCAACTGGGACAGACTCTGCACGAGAGACCTGTGCCCCATGGCTTACCCCTGGTAAGTCATCCCCCTCAACAGAATCCAAAACGGTATACCTGTCATTGAGGGGAACGGCCGCAGGGGATCCCCGCACTGTCTGCCTGTTCCCTTTCCGTCCACTGACTGTAACCCATCTACTTTTTTCCTGTACCTGAGGTGTGACTACCTCCCTGTAACTCCTCTCAATCACCCTCTCAGCCTCCCGAATGATCCGAAGTTCATCCAGCTCCAGCTCCAGTTCCCTAACGCGGTTTCCAAGGAGCTGGACTTGGGTGCACTTCTCACAGATGAAGTCAGCAGGGACACGAGTGGTGACCCTTACCTCCCACATCCTCCAGGAGGAGCGTCCAACTGCCCTTGCATCCATTGCCATTGTTCTGAATTGTAAAAAAACAGACTATTGGAGAAGAAAACACTAGTAACTTACCAAATCGGCGCTCAGACCCTTTTTGGTTAGAGGAGGAGGATGGGTGGGAGATACTACTTTAGTAGTGTTTCGGGTAAAACAGCCGCCCAAATATATTACCTCACTTACTCAACCGTCCCGTTGTCTGCTCCTGCTCGACGCACACTCCGCCTATTCACGAGGTAAGTTTTTAAAAGGAGAAGCTCACCTTCCCAGGCTGCCCTCGCGCCTCCTTCCGGACTTCTGCCGCTGAAACGACTGAACACTGTTAATTTGCTTGGATGGATGCAGCTCCAATGACACCAAGAAACCTGACAACATCCAAGACAATGCAGTCCACTTAACTGGTGCCCCATTCAGTACTTTCAGCATTTACTCCCTTCATTACTGGGGTACAGTGGCAGCAGAGTGCACTATCTACCAAATGCACTGCAGTTACTCACCCACTCTCCTTTTGACAGCACTTTCCAAGCCTGCAAGCTCCTCCCACCCTGAAGGACAAGAGCAGAGAATGCATCAACACAACACCATCTGCAAGTTCTCCTCCAGGGTGCATGCCATTCTGACTTGGAGCACTATCAATAATGATCTCATTGAGTCGTGCTGTGAACTTGACGGGCCAAAAAGCCTGTTTCTGCCCTGGATCTTCTATCATGATTTTTAAAGCAAAAATGTTGACTGACGCAATGACCAGACTTGTGCTCAGTCTTCCAACTGTTCCCTGAACTGGTGTTAGCTAAAGCTCTGGCATCAACTTCCTGATCTTATCGTCCAGCCTGTGGTCGAGAATAGAAAGTGTCCCTAAACCGTCTTGACCACGTGATTGTCCTGTCCACCCACCTCCAGAAATTTGTGAATGTCCACTCCAAGGTGTCTTTGTTCCTCTACGCCACTCAGCATCCCCACTTCCATTGTTCACTCTCCCTGAATTCATTATAAATCTCTTTGGATTGAATTCCATTTGTCATTTTTTCTTTCCACCTGATTGATCTCTCCCTGCAGTCCCAGGCTTTGTTCCTCGTGGTTAACTACATCACGCGTTGTTGCATGTCGTCTGCAAACTTCTAAATTATGGCCCATACAACTCTGTTTTAATCAGTGATCTACATCAGACAACAATGGAACTCCACTAGAAAAATCAGAAACAAATAAGAAACAGAAATTGCTGGAAAAACTGGACAGAATTGGCACATCTGTGGAGAGAAATCAAAGATAACATTTCAAGTCGAGTGACCCTCAGACCTCCACTGGAAAGTCATCCAGACATGGTTCATTCCTGGTTGGGATTAACAGCAAAATCTAACCCCTACTGTCATATATGAATTTGCTGATGTCTGCGGAGGTCGTTTTTCTGAGTTATCTGTTCCCACACATGGTATTCCTGATCCGCATCTCCCCAGTGCCACTGAGTAAATGAGTTTCCACCTCAGTGGGTAACTGAATCCGTCCCTCAGTCCCACGTTTCCCTGGTTTCTCTGTGATGTGGGTGTTCTTGTGTCTATCCAGGTTGGGCAATCAGGTGAATTCAAGTTCACGCAAGACCAAGGCCTGTTCTTCCCTGCTGTGAATGTGTTTTCATTCTTTCTTGTTCTCCCACAGGATGTGGGGAACACTGGTCAGGACAGCATTTGTTGTTCATCCCGAATTCACCTTGAAACCCCAGCAGCTGACATGGTCAGTTCCTAGGGATTACTAGGAGATATATCACCACAACAGTGCTATCCCCCCGCTGTATCGCTTCATTGTAGAGAATAACCGTCACTGTTCAGATCATCCCAGAGTAACAGAGAACAGAGAAGGCCATTCAGACCATCATGCCAGTGTTATCTCCATTTCAGAAAGGATTGAGTGAAGGGGAAAAGTATCAGCCTGGTGTGTGTTTGTAACATTTACAGTGCGTGTCCATGCCGGAATAAATGCGGTTTACTGCAGATCGAATTATTGACTGGGAGCAAGAAGCTGATGCAGAGACAATGTGAGCAAAGCTGTCTTAAACACTACTACTCAGGTAACAAACATCAGTTTGTTGTGTAAACAGCAGGGATGGTTTCAATCCATGACCTCTGGGTTATGGGCCCAGCATACTTCCGCTGTGCCACGATGCTATTATCTATCACGCAACCCACAACTGAAATAGATTCTTGCTTTTGAATAGGAGCACACTTGGTGGCACGCCTTCCTGTTTGTACAATTCCAATGTGTCACACCAACCAGAATGTGACAGACACACGCACACAAACAGCAATGTGTCATGAACATACACACAATGTCAGACGAAGCAGGGCAGCAACTCATTCAGATGGACAGACACATGATTTTTCTGAACTTTCTGTAAAGGCTAATCCAGCAGTTACATTCCTCATTCGAAAAAATTCTGAAGAAGTGTCTCTGAACCGGAAACATGAACTCTGTTTTCGCTCCAAGGATGCTGTCTGACTTACTGAGTTTCTCCAGAAATTTCTGTTTTTGTTACATTCCTAATATTTCTTTGTCTGTGGATGGTAACATTCCCCGGATCATGTACATTTAAATTCATCTGAAGGCTATCATTTGCCATTCTGTCTTTATCATCCTGTTCTCGCCCTTCTGCTTTCCAGAATCACAAGATCATTTCTCTATGGTGACATGCACATGAAAATTTGCCTGGTTCTGATGAAAAGGTCGTGGATACGGAATAGGAATTCTGTTTGAAAAGACACACAGACAGACATACAAACAATGAATTTAACAAGCGGGGGCAATCTGTCGGTTGACAGAGGAGTAATCTCTAATTTGATTGATAATTGAGACATTTCCCTGGGACAGATCATGATCCAACAAAAGAAGCTAGACTTTTTTTTAACAAATTCCATGCTGACCAACATTGCTCTGTACAGCCTGATGCCCCAATAATCCCTGCTCCATGTCAATAAAAGCTGCTCCCGGTGAAGTTTGAGCTCACAGCCTCAGTGTTTCACGCACCTCTGTACCGTCACAGAAGGACTGCGCGCTCACCGATTGTGTCACTGGAGCCACAAAGATAGTAGGAACTGCCAATGCTGGAGAATCTGAGATAACACAGTGTAGAGCTGGATGCACACAGCAGGCCAAGCAGCATCAGAGGAGCAGGAAAGCTGAAGTTTCAGGCCTGGACCCTTCTTCAGAAATGGGGGAGGGGAAAGGGGTTCTGAAATAAATAGAGAGAGAGGGGAGGTGGATGGAAGGTGGATAAAGGAGCAGATACTTGGAGAGGAGTTGGACAGGTCAAGGAGGCGGGGTTGGAGCCAGTAAAGGTGAGTGTAGGTCGGGAGTTAGGATGGGGGGTTGGTCAGTCAAGGGAAGATGGACAGGTCAAGGAGGTGGAGATGAGGCTGGGAGGTAGTAGGGGGTTGGTCGTGGTAGGTAGAAGGTAGGTAGGGGTTGGCCAGTGAGATGAGAGCAGCGGATAGGTGGGAGAAAAGATGGACAGGTCAAGGAGGCGGGGACGAGCTGGACTGGTTTTTGGACGCGGTAGGGGTAGGGGAGATTTTGAAGCTTGTGAAGTTCACATTGATATCATTCGGCTGCAGGATTCCCAAGCGAATTATGAGGTGCTGTTCCTGCAACCTTTGGGTGGCATCGTTGTGGCACTGGAGGAGGCCCAGGATGGACATGTCGTCCAAGGAGTGGGAGGGGGAATTGAAGTGGTTCGCGACTGGAAGGTGCAGTCGTTTGTCACGAACCGAGCGTAGGTGTTCCACAAAGCAGTCTCCAAGCCTCCGCTTCGTTTCCACGATGTAGAGGAGGCCACATCGGGAACAGCAGATACAATATACCACATTAGCAGATGTGCAGGTGAACATCTGTTTAATGTGGAAGGTTTTCTTGTGGCCTGGGATGGGGCGGAAGAGGGAGGTGTAGGGACAGGTGTAGCACTTCCTGTGGTTGCAGGGAAAAGTACCGGGGTGGTGCGGCTGGAGGGGAGTGTGGAGCGGACAAGGGAGTCATGGACAGAGTGGTCCCTTTGGAAAGCAGACAAGGGTGGGGAGGAAGAAATGTCCTTGGTAGCAGGGTCAGATTGCAGGTGGCGGAAGTGGCAGAGGATGATGCTTTGAATCCGGAGGTTGGTGGAGTGGTACGTGGTCCTTGACCTGTCTATCTCCTCTCCACCTACCTGCTCCTTTATCCGTGTTCTTTCCGCCTCCCCCTCTCTCCCTATTTATTTCAGAACCCCCTTCCCCTCCCCCATTTCTGATTAAGGGTCTAGGCCCGAAACATCAGCTTTCCTGCTCCTCTGAGATAACAAGGTGTAGAGCTGGAGGAACACAGCAGCCAAGCAGCATCAGATTCTCCAGCATCGGCAGTTCCTACTATCTTTGAGTCAGTTTTAACTAGAGCCACAGAGTAGCTCCGCGCGCTCAGTGCCATCCATCCCCATTTCTGGTTGTATCTTCACGGCTGGCTCATTGAGTTTCTTTGGTTCCGGGCCTAGGAACTGGGATTATATGATCGTCTGCAGCAGTGGTTACTTCCTTGTGTGTGGGAACTGACGAAGTAACCGAAGTAAAACTAAATTGCTATTGAAAAATACATTTCAACAATATCCTGCATTATCCCCTGAGTCCTTGATGTTTTGTAGAAAACTATCAATCTTAGCCTTCAACATACTGAATCATGGAATCTCCATTGCCCCTGGGAAGCATCGAAGTTAAAAGGCCAGCTCACGCTGAATCCCCGCATCTCAGTCCATTGTTCAGCAAGAATTCCTGTTGTGTAACTGGTACTGCTCTTAACATGCCTTCTGCTGCTCTACACATTACCTTGGTGATCCATGTATTGCTCTGTCACACTGCTACTCTGTGTTGTAGTTGTCGGAGTTTTGTTCGAATCCAAGTTATATGGCAGTGGGTGTTTGTCAATTTTTTTAGGCCTTGTGACAGGTGCTGCAGAAATGCAGCAAAATAGCAAACATTTTTATGTGAACAAATTCCCCTACCTGACGATTTTCGTCCCTCAAACACTCACTATTTTTGCGTATCTGTGTTTGATGTATCAGAATTCAAGCCCAGTTCTTGAAGATTTCTCTCCCTCCCACAATCACCAACCCTCCTTTACGTTGCTCGGTTAACTTCACTGAGGCACTGCGCAATCTAACATTCATTTTTACATTGATACCGTTCAGGCTGTCCTGCTACTTCGACTGTCGCTGAATGAACGTGCTCCAGACTTACCAACGGGACCTTCAAACCAGTCGATCCAATGAGATACTGCGTTTGTGAGACCAAACATCATGGAACAGCTTTTTCCTGACATGCACCAGTGATGACTGGAGTATCAGACTCAGGATAAGGACACAGTAAAGTATTGACCAAAAGAGACTTCGATGAAATAGACCATTTTCTGTGACTTTCTGCTTCATTTACTTCATTTGTTCATTCGGCTATAGCTAGAGTATTGTGTGCAGTTCTGTAATTCACATTATAGCAGGGCTGTGGTAGCACGAGAAACGATGCAGAAGAGGTTTCCCATAATATGTTCTGGGCTGAAGAGTTTCAGTTATGAAGAGAGATTAAACAATCATGCAACATCGAGGGCCGAAGGGCCTGTTCTGCGCTGTATTGTTCTATGTTCTATGTTCTATGTTTGTTTTCCTTAGAGAAGAGGAGATTTACAGGAGAGAAGATTGAGATGTACAAAATAAGGAGGGATATTGATAGGGTAGACTGAAAGAAACGTTTCCTCTTGATGGAGCAATAAATCATGAGGGGGCCACAGATTTAAAGTAAGACAGAGGAAGGTTTGAGTAAATGGACGGAAAACCTTTTTCAGCCAGTGCGTGTTTGGAATCTGGGAGCCAGTGCCTGGGGGTGCCGCTAGAGGCAGATATTCTAATAACTTGAAGAAACATTCAGACGTAAATTTGTGATGCTAATGCATACAAGGCTATGGGTCAAGCGATGGAAGATAGAATTAGGATAGGAAAGCAGTTTTATGTGCCTAGTGCACGATTAGGGGTCTCAAGGGCGTTGCTGCGAGCCGTCCTTGGTAGTGTAGTGGTTGGTATCCACACCTGTTACGCGGGAGACCGGGTCTCAATTCCCGGCTGGGGAGGTGCTAATCATTTCTGATTCAATCTTGGGTGATGTCTGTGTGGTGTCTATGCCTTCTTCCCTCCTCTCTGTTGAGGTTTTTCTCACAGACGAATGTATGCAGGTTCGGTGAATTGGCCGTGGGAAATTGCCTGTAATGTGCAGACCCGATAGTTCTGCCGTGGTAAATGCAAGTTTACGGAAAGCTCTTCTCGGGTCTGAAGAACAGTCACCTTAACTGTTAAGGTTAAGGTTAAGGTTAAGGTTAACTGTTAAGGTGACTCACCTTAAAGACTCGAAACCTTAACACTGATGTTTTCTTCACACATGCTGCCGGAACTGCTGAGCTTTTCCTGCAACTTTGTTTTTCTTCGAGGGTCGGTGCAGCATCAATGGGCCGAATGGTCTCTGTCTATACAGTCGGTTTTCTATGATCTCTGACTCTATGCATTTTTGTCTCATTTTGGATTTTGAAATTGCACCAAAATGTGTGGCTCATTAACATCGGTTCAGAAGAGAGGTGGTCTCAATAAGACTTCGTGGAACAACACTGTGCACTGTCCTTGAGTGTAGAAATCAATCCTCACAGACAATTTTGCATCCACGCTGTCACGGGGCATTTCATTCTGTGACATGACCCACACTACGCCAACTGTCATCATCATTTCTACGTTAAAGAACACAGCTATTTACTTACATCTCTCAAAGAAGAGTGAAATTAGTGTCAGTGCACCTCGCTAATCGGATACAAAATCGTAGCAGGAAATAACTGGTTCTCGTTGGTGTGTGTTTTTGTCACCGATAATCTGTTTCTTGTGTTGTTTCACAAGGCTCGGTGCGGGGTCGTTTTGTATCGACTTTGGAACAGGAAGAGGCCAGTCGGTCCTTCCAGCCTGCTCCACTATTCAATATGATCATAGGGATCACCCAACTCAGTACCCTGTTTCACTTTTCACCCCATATCCTTTTGTCCCTTGAGCCCGAAGAACCATAACTAACTCGTTCTTACAAAACTAATCAATGTTTTAGCTTCAAACGTTTTGTGTACCGCAAAATTCTTCAGGCTCATTGCTTTTTGGTGATGATATGCCCCGCACCTCAGACCTAAATGGATTGCAGCTTATCCTCAAACTGTGGTCTCTGGTTATGGACTCTCCAGTGATCAGGAACACATATCGAAATTCTCTGCTCGATACAATGTCATTCGCAATGCAAGAAAGGAAATTGCTGTTTCGGCTCTCACAACTGAATCGGTTTACCCAATATCTTGCTCAGCTCCCTGTTTACAGTAAAGACTTCAATCAGGAACAAATCTATCAAATGCTTTGAATTGCGATAAGGACAGACGCTGCAAACTTGCAGAAGTCACATCTTTCCACTATCACTGTCTCCCCAGGAGCTGATACGAGTGGGATGAACGGATTTGTTTTCTCCTACACTCTCACTCATTTGGCGACAAGTTTTTCACTGCTCAATGAGATAAATCTAATTCTTTTCGATCATTGGAACCACTTGCATGAGTATTCAGGCAGCAAATTGAATGCTGCGAAACAGATAAACAGCCCTTCTCGGAATTTATCACAGCGCTGTGTCAGCGATATTGGATATATCATCGAGCTAAAACATCATCCACGTTTGTCTCTCCTCAGATGATCCTTCTCCTGCTGAAAAATTATGCTTTTCGTTTGATAATTGAGGTTTTTCCCGTGGGTACTGATCATTATCCAAATAGAGAGACTGGTCTGGTCCAAGAAATTCTGTTTTGTGTAATGACATTTTCTCACAGCCTGATGCACCAAAACTCCCTGCTCCACGACAATAAAAGCTGCTCCGGGTGAGGTTAGAGCTCACAGGCTCGGCATGTCACGCACCTCTTTACCGCCATAGAAGGACCACACGCTCTCTGATTGTGTCTTTTATTCCTTGTGACACGTGCTACAGAAATGCGGCAAAATAGCAAATATTTTTATGAAAATAATCTCCGAGGTGATGATTTTTTTCCCTTCAAACCCTCGCTGCTTCACGTATCTGCGTTTGTTGAATCAGAATTCAAACACAGCTCTTGGACATTTCTCTCCACTCCACACTTACCAACCTTCCTTTACCTTCCTCGGTTCACTTCACCGGGGCACTGCGCAACCTAACATTCATTTTTACATTGACACCGTTCAGTTTGTCCTGCTACGGTCACTGTCGCTTAGTGAACGTGGCCCAGACCTATCAACGAAACCTTGAAACCATTCGATCCACTTAGATACTGCGGTTGTGAGACCAAACATCATGTAATAGATTTTTCCTGACATGTACCAGTGATTATTTGAGCACCAGACTCAGAGAAAGGACAAAGGACAACATTGATCAAAAGAGGCTTCAATGGAAAGACCATTTTCTGTGGTTTTCTGCGTTATTTAATTCATTTGTTCATTCAGCTGTAGTCAGAGTATTGTGTGAAGTTCTGTAATTCACATTACAGCGGGGATGTGATAGCACCGGAAATGATGCAGAAGAGATTTACCAGGGTATGGCCTGGGCTGAAGAGTTTCCGTTATGAAGAGAGATTGGACAGACTGGGTTTGTTTTCTTTAGAGCAGAGGAGATTTACAGGAGGCAAGACTGAGACGTACAAAACGATGCGGGATATTGATAGTGTAGACTGAAAGAAACGTTTCCTCTTGTTGGCGAGATCGATCAAAAGAGGGGAATAGATTTAGAGTAAAATGTCGGAAAGTTTGAGTAGATGGGTGGAAAATCTTTTTCAGCCATGGGTGCTTGGAATCTGGAAGCCAGTCCCTGTAAGTGTCCTCGAGGCAGATATCCTAATAACTTCAAGAAGCATTCAAATGTGAATTTGTGGTGCTAAGGCGTACAAGGCTATGGGCTACGCAGAAATCCAACTTACACTTCAGAAATGATCATCCAGCCAAAGGAAAAGCGAGGCTATGGGTTGGGTGTATTCCATGAATTCATTGTCTGCCGTTGATTTGTAGAGCTTTCCAAAATTGGATATATCATGCACCCTTTCACTGATAATAAAGTTAAAACTAAATATAGACATTGATTGCACTTTTCTTTTGACCTGTTAATGATCGACAAATTTTTAGTTCTACTTTGCTAACGTTCAACCTAATGAACCAATCTCATGTATTCTTTTTGTCTAATTAACTAATGTCCTTTAGTTTGTGCTTCTAAAGAAAATCTATCAGCTATCAGAATGTTGCTTCAAATTTTCCACTGTCAATATTAATTGACTGCAATCATTGACACCCAAAACGAACAGTTAGTTACTTTACGTTTATGTTTCATTACGTCTAACCCAGCATTCCCCAATCTTGCCATGACTTCTTTGTCGATTGTTATGGTGAGGGATATGTGACTTGTTCGGACATTACATATTGAACAACGCACAAATATTGAAAAAAAACGTCTGGCCTCGACTCAAAATTCAACCTATTACGTGGATATTTATGGAAACAGAAGTTGATGAGGCTTCCTTGACCAACTGGTTTTTGTTTCATGATAGATCTAAGGTCGGAGCTTCAGTGGAAAGCAGAACTCTTATGGAAAGATGTTTGTTGCACCAAACAGTACGTCAGCAGGATGGTTAGAACTTGAAAGTAATTGAAATGAAGTTATAATACTTAAATCTGTGTAGATTAGCGTGTTCTACATTGTTCAGTCCAGACTGCTAAAAACCTGAATGCAAGTAATTATGTATGTTGCAGTAAAGCCATTTCTGAGATGGATATGAATGGCGAGGAGCGAAAGGTAACAGAGAATTAAAGTTTCATTTTATTCTTCTGATTATTTAATTAACTTTAGAAATACACTGAGTGGATATTTTACCCCATTTTTAAACTCGTCCCTGAATTTACTCTGTGTCCCCGCATAAATAAACGGGTTGATGCAGGAACTCAAAAATTGAAGCATATACCCATTTTCTTCCAGAAGGAAGGTTGTGTCACTGATGTCAACACCTGAGAAATAAGTAACATCAACAGCCCGAACGTAGACAATTGTTATAAAATATAGCAGATAGAACAACATGAAACTGCCCGAGATTGCAAAAAGTAAAACAATGGACTTTTGCCTCTTCTGCACCTCTGGGTCATTCTGATTCTCTCCATTTCCTTGGACCCGTATTCTCCTGCGAGCTGTGTTGGCTAACAGAATGTGTCTGACGGTCAAAGCGTTGAGCAGCAATATTAGAATGAACGGGAGACAAGGGGTAAAAATAACAAGAACCCAGTCGAATATGGCCCATGCAGCTGACGTATAATATGTTACCTTTATGTCACAGAACCAGGGAACATTGTTAATGATGTATAAAGGTTCATAAATAAAATACGAAAATGTATTCCTTAGACAGCTGAGAGTATAAGTTATTCCGATGACGCGCTGAGCCGTCTTTACAGTGCAGTATATTGTTTTGAGCTTCTGACAACAAATGGCCACAAATCGATCAAAGGTAAAAGCAACCGTTAACCAGGCAGAGCAGTCCACAGCTGCGTAGATAAATGCAATGCGGAGACTGCATAGTGGCGTTATAGACAGGAAACTGAATGGAAAAAAAATCCCAGAAATCCGATTTAATACTGCGCCGGTGATAACAAGTAGCAGATCCGCCACGGCCACGGACACTAGATAGAACGTGACACGTTTGGAGAGTCCGCACCTTCTCTTAACCAGGATTACAATAACAGCAAAGTTTGCTGTAAAACAGACAGGGAGAGAGGAGACGTTGTGAAAGAAAACATATTTGTATGCATTAAGGAAAAAAGAGGAAGTGATAACAGTGAAAACATGTAAACATGGGGATTAGGAGCAGGAATTGTCATTCAAACCTTCCAGCCTGCTCCACTCGATCATCACGGCTGATCATCCAATCAGGAGCATGTTCCCACTTTCTCTGCATATCTGTTGATCTCTTTAACTTTAAAAAACTCTACCTACTTCATTCTTCAACATATTCAATGTTTGGCAACTTACCTTTTCTTTGTCAAGAATGTCAACAGGGAGCTAAATACATTCTGGAATAAAGAAATTCTCCTCATCTGTTCCCTATTTGGTCTCCCATGTATCCTGAGACAGTGACGCCTGGTTCTGGAAAACCGGATCTTAGGTGCATCATTCCTGCTTTTACTCTCTCTAAGCCTGTTTGACATTTATAGTTTTCTATCAGTTTCCCCTCTTTCTTCTCGACTCCAGTGATTATAGTTCTGACCCCCACAGCCCCAAAAAGAAAAACACAAATAACCGTGCATGTTGGAAATCTGAAACAAAAATAGAAATTCCTGAAGAAAATCAGAAATTCTGGCAGCATCTGTGGAGAGAAAGCCGAATTAACGTTTTGCATCCAGTGACCATACTACAGAATGGAGAATGGATTTTTAGAGTGTCACTGGTCCTAAACGATCCATTTTCCCTTCATATGTCAGCACTGCCATGGCAGGAATCAGTCTGATAAACCGCCGCTGCACTGTTCACTCGGGTAAGGAGACCAAAACGGCGCCAATACTCCAGGCGTCGTCAAAGCTCTGTATATCTGTAGCAAGAAATCTCTGATCCTGCACTGAAAAGGAGTGGCAGTCTTATTATAGAGTTATCCCTTTGCCAGAATTGTGAAGTTTACTGGTTTGAGATGCAATCTAACTGGTAAACTATTGCTTTAGCTATGAATACTTGCCTTTGCAATAATCAGAATAACTTGGATGGAAAGTAA
This sequence comes from Ginglymostoma cirratum, assembly GCA_024137785.1. Lineage (NCBI taxonomy): Eukaryota > Metazoa > Chordata > Chondrichthyes > Orectolobiformes > Ginglymostomatidae > Ginglymostoma > Ginglymostoma cirratum. The sequence continues at coordinate 3,888,438 of JAHRHZ010000101.1, forward strand.
CATAAACCAGTATAATTGAAAAAAGTTCATGCAACTGCTTCAAAAGTTTTTTTTTATTTTCTTTTTGCAGGGACATTGTTTTGGTACAATGATAGTGACAAGCTGTTTTGAGAGTTAACTTGTTCATCTGGAACAAGCAAGATTGAGAAGGGTTGAAGTTTTACATAGAGAAGTGTTTCCCTCAAAGTGGCATTCTTCCTCAGCACAGTCATCAGTGTAGACATTAAAAATAAATATTGTCCTTTATTGTAAACTGAATACTGTATAAAGTACCTCAAATGCCAATTACACCATAAATTTCGATGCGACTTCACAAATATTGAACAAAGGACTAGACATGTTTTGGCAGGTATCAGGTGCAGACGGAACAAAAGGAATAACACCCACACAGTGGTCAATGTTGAATAGTCAGCATTAAATAACGTGAAGGAGGGGAATCAGGGGAAGCAGTGCCAAAGTGCTACAATAGAAATGTTGTGTTCTTGATGACAGATCAATTATTTCTTTCATCTTAAAACCAAAAGATTTATGATATTCCTTCACTAGTTTAGTTCATCAAATTAGTTCAGTAAATCCATTTGGAAATTATCTAATTATTGAATTCTATGATTAATCCGCCATTTGTGGAAATTATTCCATCAGTGTAACCATTCATTCGAGAATAGATATGAAATACCCTGAGATAACAAAGTTAATTGCACCAACACTACATGACAACAGCCTTCAAATCTGTAGAACAGTGTAACGCTGCACACACAGAAAATGTTAATTCATACAATGGAGAAATATTTGCACCATTTCCAAGTGTAAGAAGTCTGATAGAGTGAGAGGGTCAAAAACATGGTGAAGTTAGGTTTGCATCATGAATACTCCCGAGGAAGAATGCAAGTAACAAAGCACAAAAGAACCGTGTTCTTAGCACAAGTATGGCCTAACAGTTACACAATCGATAACACAATAGAAATTGTTCAATGAATTGGGAGATTGAATACTCTTCACATCACAAAGCATGTTTGGGAAATTGAAGCATTGATACGGATCATCATGATTCACTTTAATACAAATAAATGCATTTACCTGGAATGCCAATAGCTGCAATGATTGGATAGTATATTGCAAACACGAAACCCTTTGGTATTCCGTGCATTTCGCTCAGAAAGTCTGCACCTGTTTTATATTGCGCTGAGTGGTTGCCATATATATACTTCATGCCAGGCTCCAGGGACATGATTAGCTTATTCATCTTGCTCTCTTCAGTAATTATCTTAATGAGCGAATCAGCAGCACTGCTATTTCAGAGGCTGTGATCTGTTTTAACAGAGGTAAAAGTAATTCAATGTGTTAGATTTAGTTGTAAGACGAAAAAAATTTATAAAGTATCGAAAGGTACAAATTTCAGATGATTAAAAAGAAAAAAATCGGTCGCACAGAGGGAATTGCCCAGTTTAACCTGCTCAGGGCTGTTTGTACTATTTACACCAAAAGATATGAATCATCTAAGATTTTTGTTATGGTACTAAAGGAAAAAGCAAACAAGATTGCTCAGATTAATATCCAATCTGTGTAAACACGTCTCACAAGGAACATGGCTCCGATGTTTTATGAGACCACAAATTATTTTCAGTAAAATTGCAAACATCCAGAGTGACAAAATACTGATATGTTCAGTTGCATTATGTCTAACGAGATCCATTCCTTCCCGACTGTATTGAGATTGAACTAGGCAATACCACTGCCATTATATTCAAACATGTGATACAAACATATGATACAAAGGTCTGGCTAGGAAAATTCATGTTCGTTATGAAGACCTGAAGTTCAGGCCATTAATATTTCTCATGCATAAAATGATAGCAAAATGTTTCATTCACTAGTGTTACATTCTGTTGTACAGTTTCAGATTAGTACGTTTACCTTAAAGGTACGGAGATCACCTCCAGCAATTCTGAATATATTCCTGGTCAGAATAGCTTCAACATGCTTATAATTAATGTGGGCATGATGTTAAGATATCTTTTGTCTCTTGGGCAGCTTCCAGTTTCGTGGCCATAATCTTCTCCTTCTTGCCATTGTTCTGCAATGTCCCTGTTTTCACAACTCACTCTGCTAGAGTCTGAGTGATCTGCAGTTTTTGGGAGAATGTCAAACCTGTGGCCTTTCTCCAAAGTCCAATTATACTTTGTCGAACTCATTAGCACATTGAAAAATCACTTCTTGGTGTCCACCTGTTTCTTTCAAATGGGTTTGCTGATTTGAAACTGTCATGGTTATGCTTCCCAGTGACTTTTAATGAGTTATGTGAGGCTTTTTTTTCATTTCTAATGATTATCTCGGCTTTATTTTGTTGTTTTATTTTGGATTGACACTGTCAATATCAACATAAGCTAAATATTCCCACAGATAACGTCTTCAACAAAGTGTTACATTCATTCACAAAGATTCCGAAGTTATGTAATTCCGTTATTGATGTTGTATGCTTTAATCTTAGCGTTTGCACGTCACTATTTCACCTGAATTGACCCACATTTTCCAAAGTTGTATTTCGTCTGGTACTTTTTTGCTGACTCTCCTTGTCCGTTCAAATCCTCTTGTAGGTTACCCCCTTCTCCAACACTACCTGTCCCTCCATCCATCTTTATATCATCTGCAAACGTGGCAACCATACCCTCAGTTCCTCTGTCCAGATCATTGAGGTACAGCATGAATAGCTGCGGTCCCAACACTGACCCCTGCGGAACTCCACCATGAACTGGTTGCGATCCTGAAAAAAAATAACTTTACCCCACTGTCTGCCTTCAGCCATCCAATCAATTCTCTGTCTATGAAAGTACGTCGTGCCAAACACCGTTGACTGTTATTTTACTTAGCAGCCTCCTGGGAAGCACCTTGTCAATCACTTCCGGAAATCTGAAGTGGTCACATTCTGTCGCCTTCCTTTATCTAATTTGCTCGTTACCTCCTCAAAGAGTTTTAGCAGATTTGTCAGGCTTCACCTTTTTACAAAGCCATGCTAATTCAATCCGATTTTACCATGCATTTCCAACTACTCCACAATCTCATCGTTAATAATGCACTCGAAAACTTTGTCAATGACCGAGGTCAGGCTAACTGGCCTAAATTTACCGTCTTCTAAATTCGAAAACAAGGTTGTTACATTCTCCATTTTCCAGTACGCTAAGATGTTCTGTTCGGCTTCCCATAACTAAGCAGCACAAGATAGCTAATGACTGCCCATGACATAAGTATTAAAGTCATGGCTGACAGTAGTCTGAGGAAGTTTAGGGGAAATATTTGATTAATGTAGGCTGGTCAGTTTAGGGCAATAGTAGCTCTGTAGACTCAAGGTAACAGAACTGAGATAGAATATGCAACTGCAGTTGTTAATGCATAAGACTAGATAAGAACGTTTCATGCCATATTTAATTGGTTAATATGTTTCATTAGTAGATTTTAGATTCTTCGAAAAATCATTGATATAGATTCTAAAGTAGCTATAGATTCACATGCATACAAAAATTCACTAAAAAACATCGTAGAGAAAGATTTCTTTCAGAACTATATGAGCAAACCCGCCTCAGGCAGTAAAAGTAGCCTCCACATCATGACAAGGATAATTGAATCATAGTTGTAGAAGCTAGCACGCACTGGAATATGGGCGGAATTAATACAATGTAAAGTACTGAACGATAAAGATAAGGGTGTCCAGTAAACATGGCGAGAATGAAAGGGATAAAAGGTACTGCAGATGCTGGAGAATCTGAGATAACAAGCATGGGGCTGGATGAACACAGCAGGCCAAGCAGCATCACAGGAGCAGGAAAACTCGACGTTTCGGGCCTAAACCCTTCATCAGAAATGTGATGCTGCTTGGCCTGCTGTGTTCATCCAGCCCCATGCTTGTTATCTCTATGGCGAGAATGAAATTGCTCACTACTCGTTAGCTGAAGAATTATTACACTAGGTGTCACTATAACTTCGTTGGGACTGATGGCACAATGTTAAGAGCAATTAATAGAAACTGATATCCCTTTGTATGTCATGTAGTGAGGTCATTAAACAGCATAACTTTTTTAAAAATCCTTAAGTGGTAGACATATATTCAATTTATTGGCAGTTAACGGAGCGCAGCTATTAAATGACTAGGAAGGAATGTTCTTCAATGCAGTGTTCATAGTGAAAAGCCCCAAGAAGGGCTAAAAAAGAGCCTGGGAAATAGCGTGAGACCATGGAATACCGAGGATTGTCCACAAGCTTGCCCATCTTTAGCCGTGCAGTCGTATGATTATCTTAATTGGAAGTGAATGTAATTAATTAATATTATGCTTGGTTTGTAATTCTTCAAACTAATGTATAAAATACATGTCAATTCTTTCTTTTTCGCTGAAGAACTCTTTGGATTTTTAGAGGGTCTGATCCCAACAGTTTAATTCCAACAAACTTGTCGATGCTTAAAGTGGATTTCTTGGTGCCGTGTGATTCTTTGGTCATTTCACCCTAACACCCTCCTTGACTCAAGTGATTCCTGAAAGGTCACCATCAATGCCTCTACAATCTCCTCAGCTATCTCTTTCAGAACTCTGGGATTTTGTCCATCTGTTCCCGGATGGTTTATCTGCCTTCAGATCTTTCACCTTCCTCAGCAGCTTCTCCTTAGTGATGGCCACTGCATTCATCTCTGCCCCATGTCTCTCTTGAAGTTCTGGTACACCTCTGGTGTCTTCCACCATGAAGATTCACACAAAGCAGTAATTCAGTTCCTCTGACATTTGTTTGTTTCCCTTTACTAATATCCAGCTTCAATTTCCAGCCGTCCAATGTTCACTCTTGCCTTTCTTACCTTTTATATATCATAAAAGATAAATAATTGCAATCTTTTTTTCTTTATTACTTGCTGTCTATTCTCATGTTTCATCTTCGCCTCCTCTAATTGCTTTATTTTTAGTTATTTTCTTTTAAGGCTTCCAAGTCATCTAGTTCTGCACTTATCTTTACCATGTTGTCTGCTGTTTATTCTTCTGTGCTGCATCTGACTTCCTTTGTCAGCCACTGTTGACTCGTCCTACGCTTAGTATATTTCTTCTTCCCTGGGTATGATCTCCAGTTGTGCCTCCCTGATTAACCCCAGAAACACCTGCTATTGCTCCACCACCAGCTTCCCTCCTAGGATGGCTTTTCAACGAACTCTGGCCAGTCCTTTTCTTATATATTTGTACTTACTGTTACTCAACTGTAGTACCGTTGCATCTTATTCAAGTTTCTGCCTTTCAATCAGTGGGGTGAATTCTATCGTACAATTGCCTGGTACAAAGTGGACAAGCTCCTCCAAAAAAAAAATTTCATATACATTCCACAAATAAGTTTTCTTGGGTCCTCTACCAATCTGATTTTTCAAGTGTCTCTGCATGTACATCGAATACGTTGATAGACTCCCTAGAGTGCAGAAGAGGATATTTAGCCCATCCAATTTGATCTACCCTCCAAAGCGCATCCGAGTCATCCTATTATCTACACCGAGTGGCTTTCAATATTTCACATATTTTATAGGTGAAAAATGACTAAGGCAGGTTGCAATATAACTTTAAGAGAGACTTTTTCTAACTGAAAAAGAATGAAATGCGATACAACCATATATTTTATTCAATGTAGAATTTTCAGAAACTGTGAATTTTGTATTATCAACAACTGCATAGCGATCACTGTATTAGAAGGGTCCAGTACTGAACGAATAAAAACACATCCTAACGCAGTATTGCCTGAAAAAGGGCCCAGAACAGTATCAGCAAAAAGATGTTCTGGAGTGGCACTGAGACAGTATGTCTTTAATACCAAGAGAGACAAACAATAATATTGTCAGGACTGACGTTGGTCCAGTACAATGCAAAGAATGATCCGGTCGAGTGCAGGAGTGAGACAAAATCTGATGGAAGTGACTATTGTACCAGCATGTTCTGCGCGCAAGAAAGGTCAATATGAACCAGCTAATTACCGCTCATTACTGTGCTGTTGACCATCAGTAGAGTGATGCAGTTTGCCCTCAGCAGTGATATCAAGCTGCCCATGATTACCAATAACTGTCTCTCTAATGCCCAATTGGTTTCCACCAGGGCACCAAGCTATGAAAAATAGCATACTTAACCACCACTGTTTTATGATCAATAACATTATCAACAGCATATCCCCCATTGCTAACGTCTTGTGTAAATGTTAACCAGATCCTGCAATGGGTCGGCCATGTAAGAGCTGTGGCTACGAGAGCAGAAGACAAGCTAAGAATCCTGAAATGAGTAAATCAGAATTTTCTGCACAAATCATATCCACCATAAACAAGGCACAAGTCGACAGTCAGATGGAGAACTTCACACTTGTCTGGATGAGTACAGCTCCAACAACACTTAAGAAAGTTGTCACAATTCAGAACAAGTAAACCATCCTAGTTGGTACCACTTGCACAAATACTCCCTACGTTATCACCGCTCAGTGGCAGAAGATACTGCAATGTAAATGTGCAAAGAAAGAATTGACCAAGGCCTCTTTGACAGCTCCTTCCAAACACATGATCATTTCCATTTGAAAGGACAAGGGCAGCAAACATATCAGAAACTAGAATATGTAAGCTCCCCTCAAAGCCACTCACCACCCTGTCATCGAAATATACCACCATTCCTCCAGTGCTGTTGTGTCAAACTAATGTAACTCCCTAACATAATTTCGTTGGTCAAGCTATATCAAACAGACTTCAGTGGTTCAATTGGCAGCATATCATCCCTCACGAAAGCAACGAGGGATAGGCAATAAATGCTGAGGTAGCCAGAAACATCCACAACAAAAATGAATAAAAATAAAGTACAAACAAATACAACATTTAGTTGAGTACTTCTACAGATGGAGCCGTGAATAACATAAACGGGCAATGCGTAATTCACGTCCCAGACAGAGTCGCTTTCATATGGTTCATTGCAGTATTGTTTGAAATAATCTCAAATTAAAACAAAAAGAAATATGGTCCAATGCAAGATTGAAACAATCTTTTGTAGAGTATTCAGAGTATTGGTATATTGCAGATCTATCTGAAATAAGGCCTATAATAACCGGAAATCGACAGTCAGATGATTAAAAACCAAAAGAACTGTAGATGCTGTAAATCAGGAACAAAAACAAAACTGCTGGAAAAGTTCAGCAAGTCTGGCAGCATCTGTGAAGGAGAAAACACAGTTAACGTTTCGGGTCCGGTGACCCTTCCTCAGAACTGAAACATCTTTTAGTGTAAAGGAAATAACGACAAAAATCCTGTAGAACGCATTTCTGACGTAGTAAGGATCTGCTGCCACCTAAATGTAATCACTGTTCAGCATCGTATAAAGAGAGCGAGGATCTGTTATTATATGAGCAGTAACAACAACTAGTACAAAAAAGAGAGATGTCGCAATTTAACAAAGTAGAATCATGATATTTTGTAGACATAAATGCCATTCAGTTGCAAAAAATACTAAGCTTCTTGAGATATTAGGCAATAGTGGCATTTGGATCAAGTGTAATACAGGAACAGTTTCCATCGCTCTGATAACTGGTTAATGAAGATGGTGGATGCAAAGATTTCAGCTCAGCTTACCATATTTGTGAAGTCAGGGATCAGAAAACCACATAGTGCGGGCACAGCAAGAGTTTTATACGGACTCACCTTAGTCTTGTGGTTCTGTCCAACATGCCCAATTTTTGTAAGGGGTTCTTTACCCTTATTTTTAATTTAAATCAATTTAGCTATCTCCCTTTTAATTCACCAATTAAGTAACCTTTTAAACTGTTTCAGACAGACTGTTCGAGATCCCTGCAAATCTGAGGGCCACATTTCTCCTAACCACTCATCTGCAGCTGTTGGGAATTTTTTTCCCATTTATCACCTGCGATCATTGATACGATCCACTGAGGAAGTGGTCATTTTCCATGTACTCTATCAAAATCCATCGTTATTTCGAAAATATATGCTGCAATTCATTTTTTTCTGTCCCAGACACAATGGTGTTAATTCTTTCAACTAGCAGGAAAAAAAATCTATCCCTGATTAAGAGATAATATGAACTGCAGATGCTGGAGAATCCGCGAGAACAAGGTGTAGAGCTGTATGAACACAGCAAGCCAAGCAGCATCATAGGAGCTGGAAAGCTTTCCTGCTCCTATGATGCTGCTTGGCCTGCTGTGTTCATCCAGCTCTACACCTTGTTATCCCTGATTAAACTCTGTTGGAATTTCCCGCTATAGTCGCCAAGATCTTAGTAAATTTTACAAAGTCATAGATACGCATGGTACTCCGCATCCATGATGTTTGAAAATGACCAGTCCAGTTTAAGCACGCTTCTCAGTTCTTAGGCTGTTCCCTAGTTCAAGTGGATATTCGATATTTGTTTAATTTGATAGATACAGCATCCATTACACGTGCAAGCAATATTTTCACGGTCTTCACTGTGTTTTGAGTGGAAATTTGCCTCCACTCATTCTGCCAATTGCTTTGAATCTAAAATCCCTGATTTTCGATTTTCTTTTTCTCCTGAGGCAAATGGGAAAAGAAATATAATCTCGATGCTGTATGTATAAACGTATGTGTGTTAAGCACAGAATATTTAATGGATGGGCAATTTACCATGTGGACAAAAATGCTGTGCCTTCCACGTAGACTGCACTATCGAACACTCTGTTCACATATACAGCAGGAGCTGGAAGCAAAGCTAAATCTACCTGAAAAATTTCATTCAAGCATCCTCATGTTAATAAATGTTGAATGTACGTAATGAAGTAAAGCATGCGTTATGGATGCCATTCTATTTTCTTAGAAAACTATGATACGAGTTGACAGGATGTGTCGTTTAGACAGTGGCTTCGTTTTGTGGCTAAAGAGAATATCCCATTGTTAAGTGCATTATTTACTGACAGAAAGTCAGTAAAGGAAAAAGGACAGGGAAGGATAGGATGTAGGAAGCATCCATTTTTACCCATTCTTTATTTAAGAAGGCTTTGGGATTCAATGAAATGCTTTGATAATTTCAAACAGGTAACACATTTACTTTATTCTCCCAACTGTTAAAAATACGGTTTTCAATGAGTTTCTATTGAAGTTTATTGATTATTTGCACATTTGACTCTAATTCTGTGTCAGTGGGGAAATACTTGTAATGTTTTTGCACTCGGTAATATAATCTGGGACTTTCATCACTGTCCTTATTTAAATAAACGCGTCTTTCATTTCAAAGAAGTGGGCAGGGCATTTCAATCGAGCCATCAACGTTAATGATTAATTTCAAATTTAAAAAAGGCTTAAAATTTTGGAATGTTTACAGTTGTTTCTGGACAAAGCTGAAAGCTTTAAAAGAAATGAAACATCATTCTAAAATTTTACGACACTGACGTGGAGGAAGAAATTGCAGGCATAGTTTTTTTTTACTACAACAGAATGCCCCAAAGTATACTAAACTAGTTATTGTAGTGTATGGATCTTCAACCACCGTTATGAAAATCGTAATTGGCACACAGAACGAGGCCCCTACGTTCCATTCCCCCCAATAAAAAGATGTGATAAACAATGAGAGTATTAATGATTTCAGCAGATCAAGAAATATTAGACTAGAAGACTGGAAGAAAGTCCCCCTCTTTTCAGAATGTTGTCAAGGGTGATTTTGTGCATTTCACCCAAAGAATGTTTCTGTTTCTCTCTCGTTATGTTGCTGATTGGTCAACTGACTACATCTTATTTCGTTTGTCATCTTTCAATACTTTATTTGTATTTCCAGAAGACTACCTAATTTGGAATACCGCTCATCATTCTTGTATATGAGCCTCGCTGACACAACAGGCATTAATTTCCTAACCCGAGGAGGTGGCAATGCCATGAACCACTTTCTTTAAATTCTGCCTTCCATTTGGTTTCACTTACATTCAACTGTCTGTATACAAGTGAAGGACTCGTGAGGCACTCTGTTAGGCAGTAAAAGATAAGCACATCTATGTGGAACTGAAAGACCAAACCGGGTAAAGAGACCAGGTTTGTTCTCATAAATGAGATAAGTAAATGGAAAAACCCCATATTTTGCATATTATTATATAAATACGCTAGCATTTTCATTTTACTGGTTCAGTGAATGCAAATTCTCACAATTAGTGTGGTGGAGTTTGAACTCCTGTCTCCAGATCATTATTCCAGATCTCCGAATTGTAATTTTATTAAAAATAATGCTGTGCTTCACTAAGACTGAAATTGGGCAGGAATCACCAAAATGGACAATAGCACCACTAACCAGGCGACCGTCGTTCAATGCTAAATTTGCAAATGGCTTCTTGTATCTATTTGATCAGACCTTAACGTAAAAGCTGGAAGTTTACATACAGAAATTCGCAGAATTTGAGTTTATGGTCACTGAGGTCACCATCAGAGAAGATGGAAGCAGAGAAATTGCATAGAAGAAACTATTACAAATGATCAAAATTCTAGATAGTTTTGATTAAGAATTAAAGAAAGGTTGTTTCCATTGGCAACGCGATCAGTAACCAGAAAACACGGATGTAATAATTAATAATTTCTTAATCCACAAAACCCCCTCTCGTTCTATGACACAATAACTTGTATTTTTGGTGTTGTTGTTGTTGTATGTGAGATATCGGGATCTATCCCTGTATCTACATCTTTAGGGTCTACTATCTACTTCTAGTCTCAACTATGCTTCAGAGTATTTTTACGTACCAGACCAAACACCCTCAAAACACTTCAAAGACCTAGCCAAGACTCTGGCATTTTTCTTATCTTAAAAGTAAGTCACAAGTGTTGCATGCTGGATGTAATTTGATTTGCAAAACTACCAGGCCTGCAGTAAAACACACCTTTTTCACACAGTATATTTAAACCACAAACAAGAGAAAGGATTGGAACAACTTCCCTATTGGAAAACTTAACAGAATAATAATTTACTTAACTACTGAACAGCAACTGGTCCAAATGGAGTAGCATCCCGTAAACACACCATTGGCAAAGGAAAATTGATTAAAATAGATTGTCTCAGGTGCAATTCTAGCAGCAGGAAGAGAATCCAACCTTTTAGAGAGAGAGAGAGAGCGAAAGGTACCAACTTTCACAACTCCAACAACTACTGAAAGCTAAATGAAAGTTTGTGATACTGTGGGAGTTTGCCCCACCCAATAAGGCTGCTTCTGTTGTTGCAGCTTAGAACCAAAGCAAGGCCTCACAAGATGTTTAATTGATTCGCTTGAAGCAAACCATTCTGCGTCTCTGTCTCAACGTCTCTTCAAAAAAGGGACAAAATACACCTCTTAAAGCCATAGCATTATCACAGCATATAGAATCAGATGCTATCGCAGTTCCTATTCCACGAGGGCTGATTTCTGTTTATACTGCAGTGTATTATATTCCTAATGACTATCCAGATATTATTAGTTATGATATACATTGGTATTTCTGTGAGAATGAATTAACTCTCTGGTTGGAAGCTTATATTTATTGTTGTTTGCATTACGTACCTGTGCGAAATGTCAAATTGCGAGCGCGTTGTGTGGGAATGCATGTCTGGGAACGTTTGACAGAATCGTCTATGTTCCAGTGATTAACAGAATTGATAAATATGTCTATGTTTGACTGCGAAGCAAGTCAGTTAATCTCTGCCACATTAACATTTATGAATTCACTCGTGTTTTGCACAGTGCCAACTTGTCAAAAAAAACTGAGCTGTGCTCTTAAAGTGCTGCAGTCGACCTGCTGTGAGTTGACCCACAATGCCATTAGGGAGTGAATGCCATGATTTTAACCCAGCGACAGAGAAGAAAGGCGATATATTTCCAAGGCAGGATGGTGAATAACTTGGAGAGAAAGTTGAAGGTGGTCTTGTCCCCATACACCTGCTGTCCTTGTCCTTCTACGTGGAAGAAGTCGTGGGTTTAGAAAATGCTGTTTGGAGATCTTCAGTGAATTTCTTCAGTTCAGCCTGTAAATAGCACATGATCCTAAGCATCGGCTGTGGAGGAAAGGGGTGCAAGTGGTTGTGGTGCTAATCAAGAGGGCTGCTTTGTCCTGAAGAGTGTCAAGCTTCTTGAGTGTTGTTGCAACTGCACTCATTGAGTTAAGTGGGTAGTACTCCGTCTCACTCCTGACCTGTGCCTTGTCGATGGTGAACAGGTTTTGGGTAGTCAGAAGGTGTGTTACTCATTGTAGTATTTCTAGCTTCTGACATGATCTTGTAGCCATTGTTTTAATGTAGTGAGTCCAGTTGTGTTTCTGGTCAATGGGGATATTGATAGTGGGGGATTCAGTGATTGTAATACCATTGGGTATCAAGCAGCAGTGGTTGGATTGTCTCTTATTGGTGATGGTCATAGCCTCGCATTTGTGCAGCGCGCATGTCACTTGCCACTTGTCAGACCAAGCCTGAATATTGTCTAGATCATGTTGCAATTGGACATGGACTGCTTCAGTATCTGAATAGTCATGAATGGTGCTGAACATTGTGCATTCATCGGTGAACATCACCACTTCTGACCTTATGATGGAGGGAGGGCCATTGATGAAGCAGCTGAAGATAATTGGGCCTAGAAGACTACCCTGATGAATTCCTGCAGAGGAGTACTGGAACTGAGACGACTGACCTCCAGCAATCACGACCATCTTTCTATGTGCAAGGCATGAATATGACCGCCAGAAATAATGCCCCCGTATTATCATTGATTCCAATTTTTCCAGGGGTCCGTGATGCCACACTCAGTCGAGTACAGCCTTGATGTCAAAGGCTGTCACTCTCACCTCACCTCTACAATTCAGCTCTTTTGTCCATATTTCAACCAAAGCTGTAATGAGGTCCAGAGCTAAGTGATCCTGGCAGAACCCAAAATGGGTGTCACTGAGCGAGTTATTACTGAGCAGGCGCTGCTTGATCGCACCGTTGATCTTCTATCACTTTACTGATCTTCGCACCGTTGATCTTCTATCACTTTACTGATCGTCGAGAGTAGATTGATGTGGGCGGTAATTCGTTGGGTTGGACTTGTCCTGCTTTTTATGTACAAGACATATTTGGGCAATTTTCCATATTGTCTGGTTGACTCCAGGGTTGTAACCATCGGAGCAGACTGGCAAGGGGAGCCACATGTTCTGGAGCACAAGTCTTCAGTACTATTTGCAGAATGCCTGTAGCCTAGCAATATCCAATGTCTCCAACGATGGTTGCAAGAGAGCTGGTTCTAGGTGACACGGATGACTGTGTAGTGAGTGGGATCAGACTGTTTGCTTGTCTCCACAATGAATCCCGCAGCCTTTATTTTGGAACAGTAAAACTGATGGAGGACAATTATAATTCAGTTTGAATCACATTCTGAATCTGAAACCTGATCATGCTGCTTCCCTGGTTTTGGGGATTGTGCATCATTCATTGCAATCAGTTTCTGTGCTCCAATAGGCCTGCGTGCTCGGCTGTGCACTGAAACGTTGGTGGCTCGAATCATCCGAGGGGATGGCTTTAGCGTTTACCTTGGCCAGTTGGAGCAATCACTTGGGGGAGGGGGAGAGGGAAATGGCTCCAACAATATATTGCCCAAACATTGACAGCTCTGAGATTATTCACGGACACCACACCACCATCAGATCCCAACCCCCGCTACATTTATCTGACGATTTCTTCCAAATATAACAAGTAAACAACTGGACACACCATGTGTCTAATGTTCATATCCCTAACCCACTGAAAATCTAGGAAGTGATGGGATTCAGACAACCCCAACACCTCTGGGAGTGAGACCAAGAAAAGCAGATAAACAGCATTATCCCGGCCCTGCGCTCCCCAGTCACCCGCTGCCTGCTGAAAGCAGGATTGCAGCATCGCTCAGTGGCTCACTATTCACCCCGAGTAAACAGGGCCCTCCAACCTGGAGGTTCTGCCAGTACACTGAGAACAGGCGTAGGAAGATCCAGAGTGATCGTTTCTCGGTGACTACACTGAGTGACTCAGTGACTACACTTTCTAACGGCATCAACAGGGCCACGGAATGAGAGAGAGACAAATAAAAGTCAAACAAAATTTCGAAACCATGTCCCAGTGAAACTTCTTCGTTTGTAGTAAATCTGGAACTGAGCTGAACGCTATTTGTGTCAGTGAGTAACTTGTTCTCCATTGTTCGTCTGTCAGGTTTGAAATCAGTTTATGTTGGATACTGAAGCAAATGTGAATTCAAAATGAGGGCAGAGGACCATGACAAAGAGGTAGGTTGCCTCTTTGACTGATGAAGTCCTTTGTGAATATGTGTGAGCTGGTACATTTAGTTAGAAATAAAACATGGACATTATAAAGTAAAAGATGCTCCCCTAGAGAATGTGTGGGAGCAGAAAGACCTGTTGTACGTGTGAACATGAATGAAAACTCATATTCCATTCGTTTTTTTAAATTATAAACATTTTCTATCAAGTTGATATTACCTCTAACTTCTTTCCTCAGGGATGTATTGTACCTTATTCTCTTTGAGTCTTTATTTCTCACAGGAATATATCTTATCTGCGTATTCTGAAATATCTTCTTAAACTTCTGCCATTGCATCTCTACAGATCAACCTCTTAACTTGATTTTCCACTGCAGTTTGTACTTGAAACTGTTATCATTATTCTTATTTAGGTTTTAAAGGCTAATCATATATCTATGCTTCTCTCGCTCAATCTGAAGTAAAATTCGATGCTACTGTCATCACTGTTACCTTTTGACGCTTTCACTCTGAACCTATTAAGTAATCATTTCTCATTGCACATAACCAGACATTCTTCTCCTTGATTATTCTCATAAACTGTCCCTCCAACGCCTTATTACATCATTACTCAAACTAATTTGGCCAAACTGATCCATCCAATCTATATACATATATTGGAGTCGCTCGCGATTATCACCACGCCTTATCTTAAACAGGAAGGACTATTTTGAATGTTGCAGTGGTAGAATGACAAAAGTTCAATGCACAACAGTTGTTGGTGGCATGCACTTTGATTCAGTTCATGAATTGATAACAAAAACCTAATCAGATTTTCCAGAACGCAAAACCACAATTTCTGGTGTGTGAGATTAACGACTTTCCATTTGGCCACCACGGGCTACATTTGCTGTGCTTATTAATTGACTAAACTATGGCCTTTTATTGGTTTGTTTCAAGCAAGTTAATTTGTTTGAAATAGTTTTAATAATGAAAAAACGAAGGAAATGCAGGATGTTAAAATGACAGACAGGACGATAAAGAGAAAGTCAAAAATGATAACATTCAGGGAGTTTAAATGTTTGTTTGCGCGATTCTGGAAATGTTGTCATCCACAGGCAAATGCTCATGAAGAAAGCAACTGTTGAGGTGGCCTGTAGTGGAATCAGATCTGTTTCACAAGGAGAGCACCTTGTGAGCAGTGAAAGCAGTAGGCTAGATTGTGAGAAGTACAGGTAAAGTGCTACTTCAACCAGAAGGTATGCTTGGGCCCTTGAATACTGAGGAGTGAGGAGGTTAATAGGCAGCTGTTACAGCTTCAGCGATTTCAGGGGAAAGTGCCATGGAGCTATGCAGGTGTGTTGAGAGTGAAGAATGACTGGACCAGGGTGTCATGGAGGGAATGGCCACTACGGTAGGTGGAAAAAGGAGGGAAGGGGAATATGTCACTGGTGGTGGCATCTTGCTGGAGGTGGCAGAAGTGACAGCTAATTATCTTCTGGATGTGGCTGCTGGTGGGATTGTAGGTAAGGACGTGGTAACATTACAGCTGTTACAGGAAGGAAGAAATGTGGTGAGGGCCAAAATGTGGGAGAGGGGTCAGACCCAGTTGAGTGCGCTGCTGACAATGGTGATGGGGAATCCTCGATTGAGAATGAAGGTGGACATTTCAGAGGCTCCCTTGTCGAACTTGACCTCATTGTAACAAATGTAATGGAGATGAAGGCACGAGGAGAATTGAATCGAATCTTTACTGGAAGCAGGGTTTAAGGATGTAGAGTCCATGTAGCCGTGGGAGTCAGTGTGTTTATAATAGATATTAGTGGCCAGTCTATCCCCAGAAGTGGAAACAGAGATGACGAGGAAGGGAAGGGAGAAATCAGAGATAGACCAGGTGAAATTGAGGGCAGGGTAGAAACTAAAAGCGCAATTTTCCATTTCTGGACGAGAGACGGAATCAGCACCGATTATATCATTGATATACAGAAGAAAGATTTGTGGGTAGAAGCTGGAATAGGACTGTAAAAAGGAATGTTCCATGTTTCCCATGAAAAGATGGCATAATTGGGGCCCATGTGGGTATCCATGGCCTCTCCTCTGACCTGAATAAAATGAGATGAGTTAAAACAGAAGTTGTTGAGGGTGAGGTTAAGCTCATCCAAGCGGACGAGGGTGGTGGGTCGGGACGGCTTAGGCTTTGCCGAAGCGGACAACCCTGAGACGATCCTGGTGGGGGAATAGATGTGTAAAGGGATTGTACGTCCGTGGTAAAGAGGACGCGGCTGGAGCCTGCAAACTGGAAATTCAGAAACTGGCATAAAGCGTCAGAGGAATAATGGATATACTTGGGTAGGCTCACCATTTTACAGCTTTTCTCCTCCAAAAAGTCTTGTATTGTATTGTATCTATTTGCCAATATTCGCCGTTGTGGCGAAAAATAAACCTATTCGAATTAATTGACGGTGAAACTTTGTTGAATGTCTCTCTCACCTGATTCTGAATGTCAGCAGAATTTACTGAATAGACCGTCGTCTTTTCTAAGAGTGCAGCGTGCCCTGTTTCATTTCTGTTGTGTGCTAGTTATTGCATTGTTTTACACTCCAAAAGTGCCCTGGGTCGGAGCCAATCAGCAGTATGACTTGCTGGTGTCACAGTGGATGACCGATTCCTGATTTACTCTCTATGGTTAATGTAATCTGACAGCAGTCTCTAAAAGGCCTACTTCTATATTTGTCTGCTAGAATCACAAACCAGACAGCCCAAATTATCATTCTGAGCAGAGAAATGTATTTGCTATTTGAAGTGCCTGGCTTATTAGCTGCTCATTCAGTCAACAACAGAAATGAATGAAATGACAGATGCAAATGAAACTCTTGACTCGCTCTGTCGTAGACTCTCTAACATTAAAGCCTGTTTAGAAAGACAGAGCTAAGCCACATTGCACCTGAAACTGAGAAAATGACAGGCAGGCTACTCATTGCTTTGTATCAGTTTTGTCTTTACATCACAGAGACAGTGGAAAAATAAGCAGGGATGCAGAGAAAAGCCAGACACATGTAACTGTCGTGAAAATACAAGAACCTCCTTTCTCAATCCGTCAGCAAAAAGAGGCAGGAAGGTGACTCAGACACCAGGGGTCTTCACAGCTGGAACAAAAATCAATCATGAATAGTTAGCTCCTTATTGACATCTCTGGTAGCCTTTTAGGTTCTTAAAATATCTTTAGAAACTTTCTTTTGTATATCTATAAACATGCTCTGTGGAATTTCGAATAATCTTACAAATCGCCCTCTTTCATTTTCCACACAGGTTTAATGAGGTGCCAGAAGAAATGGTGGAGGTTGGTACAACTACAACATTTAAAAGGCATCTGGATGTGTATATGAACAGTAAAGGTTTATAGGGGTATGGTCCAAATGCTGGCAAATTGGACTAGATATATTTAGGATGTCTGTTCGGTATGGACGAGTTGGACCGAATGGTCTGTTTCTGTGCAGTACATCTCTGTGACTCTATTTCAAAGGCGAAGAAGGAAACGCACGTTTTATGTTTCATTCAGTGGAGACTGAATGCTCTGTACCGATTCGTTACAAAGTTCAGGATGATCGGAATGGTAACTGAGCAATTTCTGCAGTCAGTATTAATCATGTTGCTCAGGTTGGTCCTGTTGTACAAAAACACTCCCACTATCTTCCCAGGAATACTGGGGAGGGGCAATAAATGCTGGAGTTCTCCTCAAATTCAAGGGAAGAATTAAAAAAGACAAGCTCAAAGAATATTCACTGCTCACTCCTGACCAGATTGAGGTATATTCTAATTCAGTGTCAATACTTGCCATGACAATTGCTGATTTGTGTATTGCTTTGTGTGGCCGAGTGGGCTAAGGTGCTGAGTTTAAGCTCCAGTCTCTATTGAGTCGTTGGCTTGAATCCCACAGCTACTAATGTCACAGGTCATATGCCTTAGGCAGTCACCTTGATAGGACTGTGGCAGTTTCAGGTTTATATGCCTAATTTTTTTCTAAATGATTATCGCACCTCAGGCCTCTGGCACACCTAGTGATGAAAGCTGTAAAACTGGCGACAGCTTCTGAAAAGAGTGAGGACTCCAGCTATGCAATGCCGCTTGATATCTCCGCCGGCACCCTGCTTTATCCCCACTCAAGTCCAAGTACTGGCATTTTAACAACCTGCTGTTGATGACGAGCGGTTCCAGGACTCGTTTAATCGATTCTGGGCTGACTGAAGAAAGGAGCAGGGGAACTTTCTCTCCTTGAGGATATGGAGGGACTTGGGCAAAGTTCACACCCACGACTTCTGTCAGGAGTATGCGAGGGTGTCGACAATGAGGCAGAAATGTAGGACTGAAAAGTTGGAGAAAGAGGTGCTTGACCTGGTGTCACTTCTCAGTCAGACTAATGCGGACCCAGCCCTGCAAGGGGTATACGAATGGAAGGAGGATGCTCTCTGTGAACTGCAGCTCCCTAGTCCCAGACCGTATATATGAGGTTGTGGATCCGAGTCCTGCAGGACCACTTCTTCTATTAGCCGGAAAGAGGTGTGGCACCCGTCAACATCTCCTTGTGCTCCTAGCTGATGACGGGTCCCTCCTTTCGAATCCAGAGGGCATCAGGGCCCATATTCACACCTATTACGTGGCTGTTCTCTCCACATCCGTCAAATGAGGATGCCCACACAGTTCTGTGGGAGGACCTGCCACAGCTCAGCCCGTAGGACGCCAGAAGTTTCAACACTTCTGTCACCTTTAAAAGCTATCCGGCATCATCATCCGGCCCTTGAGGGGCAATCCCGGGGACTGAACATGCTGACTGTGGAGTTCTTCAGGGCATTTGGGCGTCCTGGGGGCAAATATGCAGAGGTCCTGTGGAAGACTCTTACGGCCAGAGAGCTGCCCCTTTCTTGGTGCAGGTTGGTCATTGTGCTGCTGGCAAAGATAGGACACCTTTGTTTTCTTAAAATCTGGTGTCTGGTCTCCCTCCTCAGCATGGATGATGAAATCTTCACCAGGATGTTCGCTTCTTGCCTCGTTTCCGTGCTCAACCATATGATCCACCCTGACTAGTCATGCATGGTCCCGGGCTGGAGGATTCATGACAACATTAATCTGGCGTGGGGCCTGACTTTGTTTTGGCAATGGACTTGTCTGTCGAGTCCTGTCTCACAATCAGGAGAAGGCATTCATCAGGGTTGATCACAAGCATCTACTCGGGACTTTGAGGGCATTCAGGTTCAGGACGCAGTCCGTCATCCGGATCCGATTTGTGTTCACCATTGTAGAGTGTCTGGTTAAAATTATCGGGTCCCTGATGGCGCTCCTTTTCTTCGGAAGGGGAGTACGTCAGGACTGCCTCTTATCCAGCCAACTGCATTCCCTGTATGTGGAGGCCTTCCTGTGTCTCATGTGCAGGAGATTTTCAGGGCTGGTTCTGAGCGGGCATGGGCGTGGTACTTTCTGCTTACACCAATAATGTGCCCCTCATGCTTACCGACCCGGCCGACCTGGGGAGATTGTGCGAGTGCCAGCTGGTGCACTCGGTGGCATCTTCTGCCAGGATGAACTGGGCCGAATGTTATCAACTCCTGGTCGCTCCACGGCGCCTGGACTCTCTGCCAGAGGGGTTATGGGGGTTCAGCTGAAGTAACACTCATTTCCTCTATCTGGGGATCTGCCTTAGCCCTGCTTAAAAACCCTGACTGACAAATTGTCAGGAGTTCGAGGCCTAAGTCTTGAATTGCCTTGGCTGCTGGAAAGGACTGCACCAAGTGTTATCTTACAAGAGTCAAGTGCTGGCCATGAATAAGATGGTGGCTTCCAAGTTGTGGTAGATGTTGGTCAGTTTGGTCCCTCCTTCTACTTTTGTCGCTGACATCCAGAGAACGTCGGTTGACTTCTTCTGGGACAAAAAGATGCATTGGGTCACAGCAAAGTTTCTGAGTCGTCCTGTTGAGGAGGGCAGTCTGTCATTAGTGCGCATCCACACACTGGTGGTGACTTTCTGCCTTAAGACCTTGTAGCAATACCTTTACATTGAACCTCCTCCTGGGTGGTTTGCCCTGGAGATGTATTTTTATCACCAAGTTCATAAACTGAAGTATGATGAGCAGCTCCTGATTATCAAATGTGCGAGTTTGGAAGTTGCCCTAGGGAATCTGCTTGTCTTTTACCAGGACCTGGTCATTGCCTGGGACATGGTTGACACATGCTTGGTCTACCCTCTGTAAGTAGCGGCAGCTAGAGTTAGACAGCCATTTCTCAGAAATCCACATCTGCACAATCATAGGTTCGAGGGGCTGGTGGAGAGGAGACCATGTCTGCAGGGGTGATCAGGGTTGGGACCTGTTGGGTGTTGGGGGCCTTTCTGGATTCTACCGCGGAAATGGCGCACAATGCGGTGGTACGCATATGGCTCATGATAACTGCCATCCAACGCCTTAAAACAGAGGAGCTCAGACGCGACATTGTGCACCAGTTGGAGAATGCTCAGGTGTGCGGTGGAATCCCATATAGGCGTATCCGAGCTCGGACAGAAGTTCACATCGGCCCAGGATCCCGGACATCCCCCGGGAGCCTGTTCCCCAACCCAAGCCACCTCCACAACATAGATGGAATGACCTTTCAATGTGACAAATGGCGGCCACTGTACAGTCTGCTGCTGCACACCATCCACCTCCTTTCTTTCATTCAGCGCTCAGACATGCCTTGGTGTGTCCATTTACCACGTGGCGGTGGAGATCCCCGATGCAAGGCTTCCTATATGGGAGTCCATCCTCTTTTCTTCAGGGATCTGGAGTGGTGGATATTGCACGCAGCAGTCCCGTGCAACGACAGTTTGGGCTGGTTCACATGCTCGCAACACAAATATTTGTTTTGCAGCACTGTGGAGTCAGTCGACCATGTGTATATTGCATGTATATTTGCACTCTCTTTTTAAATTATTCAAACACCTTCATTTGGTTGCATTTCAGCACCACGCTTACGATCTTTGGGCACCTGTTGCGGAGGGGAGTGGGCAGGTCAGAGTGTCTCCTCGTGAGTCTGCTCCTGGGCCTGGACCAAGCTGGTCCAGATAGCAGGCCATGTAGGGGTCATTTATGCTGACGACATGCCCCTCTTCTGCGGCTATATTGGAGCCCGAGATTCCTTGGAGAGTGAACATGTGGTGTCCCCCAAGCTCTCGGTGCGTTTCGGCAGAGGTGGGCACTGCCGTGGGTGGTGTGCTTTACTTCCTCCTCCAATTCTATTTTGAATTGATCCATACCCTCCCCTTCACTTTTTTCTTTCATGTAAGTATTGCCCCTGACAGACTTTGCTTGACAGTTCTTCCCTGGCCCCATTGGTGTTTTTCCTGGTGGTGGAATGCTGAATAAAATTATTTATGCAACCGGAGTTTTCTCTAAGTCCCTGCACAGAAGAACGATAAAACGGTGACGCACAGACCTGACGTCTTCCTGCAGTTGGAGGATGTTCTGGTATGCGGAGGAATTCGGTCTGCGTGTACCCCTGCCTGGACGGAATTTCACATTGGCCCCAGGATCCTATGCTTACGTCAGGCACCTGTGCCCCACAGGCTGAGGTGCCCCGTGATTTATGGTGTATGCCTTTTCAAGGAGCAAAAAGGTGGGGCATGTATAGACTTCTGCTGCACGCAATTCTCCTATTTTCCATCATCCACTGCCCGGGCATGCCTGAGCGTGCCTATTTATTTCCGGGTGGAGGGGATCCCCAGTTGAGCGGATCTCTACACGGGGGTCTCCCCTCTTTCCTTTGAGGATTATTGGGTGGAGGGTGCTGCATGTCTCTTGCAAACACATATTGCAGTGGTTCACGGACTTCTATCCCAACTGCTGTTTTGTGGCAATGCAGAGTCCGTGGACCATGTGTATATTGGTTGTGGGCGTTTCCACTGCCTTTTCATTTACCTTTAGAAATGTCTGCCTGTTTTTGATTGCACATTAGTCCCATGCTCCTGATCTTCAGGCACCCGGTGTGGATGGGTGCGTGCAGATGGGAAGATCTCCTCATGGGTCTGCTCTTAGGTCTGGCTCGGCTGGCGATAAAACAGGTCCAGGCAGGAGGCCATGGAGGTGGCCAATTCAGTCGACGGCCTGCCCCTCTTTCACGGCTATGTTCGATCTCGTGTGTCCTCGGAGAGGCAGCACATGCTGTTCACCAATGCTTTCGGCGCCTTTCAGGGGAGATGGGCACCACGGAGGGATAGAGTGCTTTATTCCCCCCTTTAATCGCTGCCATCCCCATTTACGTTTTTTAACGTAAGCATTACTCCTATCGGGCCTGGTTTGTTACTGTTTCCCTGGACACCTGAGTGTTTTTCCTGGTGGTCGAACTATTGAATAAAACTATTTACACAAATGGTGCCTTCATTGAGTTCCTACACTTACACACAGACAACACGGGTGCGAAGGAAAAAAATATATAAACAGGGGATTTATAATTTCTGCAGTAAAATGAACTGACTGAGAAGAGAAAAAAAAAACAACAAAAGAAACAAGGGAGTCAGACTGTCCTCACTTCAAGGCCTGACTCCGAACTGGCTGGCTACAGCCAGTGGACTGTGCACGTGTAAATAAAGGGTGACTTGACGGGATACTGGCCTCTGTGCACTTACTTCAGTTGGATACAGAGTAAAGCTGCCTCTACTCTTCTCAACCGAAAGTCATGTCTCCTCTTGTTATCCCATCAAACACTGCCAGGTCAGGGATACTGCGGGGTGAGAGACAGACTAAAGCTCCCTCTGCACTGTGTATGCATCTGAGTGCACCTTTTGTTTCTGGCAGTTCTGGCAGTCTCTGTGGTGTTTAAATTGATGAAATTCAACCCTCTGCTGACCTGCCTATTCCATTGCCCACGTACAAATGGAATGTCCACCCCACTAAATAAATCGTCCCTCCACCTCTTCTGTTTCTAACTTTTCTCTTATCTGTCTTGTATCTTTCCTTGGCCTTTGATTTTGATCTTCCTGAACCACCAGGTTCCACCATTATGAAGCACAGAAACAAAACAAAAGATCGTGGCATGCTCGTTGTGCAAGATTAAAGCGTATGGGATTACTGGAAGTGCACTGAGATGGATAGGAACTGGTTGGCAGAGAGAAAGAAAAAAATCAGAATTAATGGGCCATTTTCAAATTGGCAGGCAGTAACTAGTAGGGTGCCACAGGGATCAGTGCTGGAACCCCAGCTATTCACAACATAATAATGATCTGGATGACGGAACAAAATGTAGCATCCTTAAGTTTGCAGATGGTACCAAGTTGTGTGGAAGGGTGAACTGTGACGACGATGCAGAGATCTTTCAACATTACCTCGAAAGGTTGGGTAAATGGGCAAGTCAGTTGCAGATGCAGTATAATCTGGATATATGTGAGGTTATTCACTTGGGAAGCAACAACAAGAAGGAAGATTACTATGTGAATGGCGGTAATTTTTAGAAGGGAGTGTTTGTGCAGCAGGACCTGGGTGTCCTTGTGCATCAGTCACTGAAGGCAAGCATGCAGGTGCAGCAGGCAGTAAAAAAGGCAAATGGTATGTTGGCCTTCATTGTGAAAGGTTTCAAGTACAGGACCAGGGATGTGTTGTTGCAGTTGAATAGGGCCTTGGTGAGACGACAACTGCAATGTTACGTGCAGTTTTGGTCTCATTTTCTGAGGAAGGACGTTCTTGCTCTCGAGGGAGAGCAGCGAAGGTTAATCAGGCTGATTCTGGGGATGGTGGGTCTGATTTATGCGAAGATATTGACTAGGTTGGGATTGTTTTTGCCAGAGTTCAGACGAATGGAGGATGAGGGAATGGACTGTCATCGTGACTTATAAAATGGTTGTCCACTGAGCGCCTGGGTTAGTCATGCTCTGCTGATCATGTCTTCAGTAACAAAAGTAATTATCTCGATTGCTATTGATTCAGAACAGTCTTCTAACTTGTACATCAATGGAATTTAACTTGTCTGGTAGGAAAATTAGTGCAAATGCTGGGGAAATTTTCCTGGAGGTTGTGTTTTAAACTGCTGTGGACATTCAGGATGACCAGAGGCTTTGGTGATCCCCTCTGGATGAGTCATGGCGACTGTAGCTACAGCTTCTGGGTCTGAAACATGATGAACGAATGGAGCACAGGCTTCAGAGAGGAGAATCTCTGTAAAATGGAAAGCGGAGTCACAATCAGATCAGCTAAGACCTTATTGAATGGTGCAGCAGGATATAATGGCCCGCTCATGCAACTTATTCATATATTTTTGTTTGTAAAAAGCCATTTCACCTTCTCTTCCAGTGTATCATATTGGTAGGCAGTGAGTTGCCTTTTCTTGTTTCTGGGCAGAAGCACCCTGGGGGTTCACTAGCCTCCAGAATTTCCTGTGTAACAGTCTTGAGCGGTTGAATGAATTTGTCCTGTTCCTGTGTACAGGCTTGAGAAAATAGATGTCATTCTTCTGCCCCTGAGTAACAGGCTCGAATAGCTGCGAGGTTTCCTGCAGCTCCTGTGGAACGGAATTGAGGGACTGATTGGCTTCTTCACATTCCTTACAGCTTCTATTGACTGAAAGCTTTTCTCCTGTTTGTGCAAAACACCCTCAAAATCTGAATGACGTATTTGTGCTTTTTTTTCACTGTCAGTAGTTGAGCAAGCAACTTTACTGGCTATGCTTTGGTATGGCAGATATGAGAAGATGAATGGCGTCCTCCTGCTCCCCCATAACAGACTTGATAGACTGAATTGCCTACTCCTATACCACTGTCACAAGCTAGAGAGGGTGAATGGCCTTCTCCTGTTCTTGTATAACAGGCTGGAGAGGCTGAATAAACTACTGCTGTCCCTTTGTAACAATAAATGATGCAGCAATCCGTAGATTATGAGAGCTGCTAAACTGTACTACTGGAGGACCCGCTCTTCTCAGTTACATAAGCACAAACAACGCAATGTACTCCAGGTCTCCTCTCAGTAAGACATCGTAAAGCTGCAGCAACCATTCTATTTTGAAAGGTTCCCTTTGCAAAATGTGCCAACATTTCAACTTTCCACCCATTAAAGAGACAATAGGATAGTGTGGGCTGAATGGACTTCTCTGATCCCTCTGTAGCAGGCACATGGGGCCAGAATTGTTTCCTCTGATCTTGCTTGAACAATGTCTCAATGTCAAGAAAGGGTTTGATAACAGGACACTTTACAATAGGCACAACATTACACAATACCAATGAACAATAAATATTGTTACCCTGGTTTATGATCTCTACAAATTTCCCCACTAGTCTTTTTATTCAGCTGGTCTTTTGTTTTATCCCTCTCTCCTTTTATAAACATAGCGGAACATATACAACCTTGCAGTGTTCTGGCACTACTCCCATGTACAAAGAAGAAAGATTAAAAAGATTAGAAAGCTTTATGGTCCATCTCTCAGCAATCCTCATATTTTCTGTCCATACCAAGTTAATGCTTTCTTTTCTTGCGACATGAAAAGTGATGTAAGGAAGGGGTTAACCGAATATGTTTGTTCGGTGACTGTGATTAATGACAGTCTCCATCGATTCTAATTATCCCAGTGGAGAGTTTCCAACTTTTAATGATAAATGGGCTCCGATCAGTGTGTTATCCCATAGTATGTGTGGGAGCATCACCCATAGCACTAACAGGGATCAACAGCTCTAGAGGGAAGTGGAAGAGCGATCAGAATCCGAGAACACTGAACTGGAATTTTCCAACAATGGATCAGAATCTGAGAACATTAGACTGTAATGTTACAGCAATGGATAGGGGTTTATCCAAGGATGTTTGGTATCTTTCTACATATTATGATCTATGGTCATTATCAGTGAGGATCCTATATGCACTTTACATTATTCAATATTTTTATTATCCTATCTTGGCTATTGTTGGTGTCCCTGGTAAGTCTCACTTTCCAGTCTTCATTACTGTAATCTTTGTGTAGTTGCATTACTATCTTTTAATTTACTCTGCACTCTTTGCCACTGTTATTGTTCCTACCGAGACTCTGAATCAATTTATTCACTTGTCAACCGCTATTAACTGTGTCAGTGAACTTGTTCATTCACTCTCATGCTCTTTGCTTCTGGCAGTGTCCCTCACCGGTCTCTCTCTGTTGACCCACGCAATTTCAGCTGTGAACCACGATTCATTGCATCGCTGTCTTGTTATTCAAATATTCGGTGCACGAAGTTCACTGTATTCTGTTCTGGTTACAAATTCCATTTTGTACCTTTGACTCCATCCCATCACTGGCCAATATCTGAGGCTGAAACGGATGGTTCATAACTTTGATGATCTGTTTGGTCATGAGCTGATTCCTGACAGCATACCCTGTTCATTCTTAATTTTAACTACTAATACCTCCATAATATACCTCACCGGCCAATCCCTTCTTCTATTTGAACCTGAGCTATGAATTGCCGTCTCAAGGATACCAATTATCTGCTGCTGATACTCCCAGCTTCAAATCTGCATAAGCGAATCTTAATCGATACTCCACAGCTTTACACCAAAATCCCATCCAAATGTCATTCCTATGTGCACTGATCTATATTGTTAGTGGGTGTTCAAATGCCTTTATTTTAATATTCTCAAGAATGTCATCACATTCCTTAGTCTGTCTCTGTAAATTAACCAAACCCCCGTCAATTGTTCGTATTTAACGTGGTTTCCTTCATATGGTCTCTCTCAAACAATGATTTTCACATCTACCACCACCCCCTCGCCTCCCACTCTCTCTCGCTCTCTATATCTCTATCTCTATCTCTCTCACACACAAACTTGTGAGAGCCCCATTTAATGTCACTTACAGAACAACGTGCAAATTTCTCCATGCTAGGCAGTCATCGAGTGCAAGAATAGTGCCAATATACTGGCAAAGTTTAGTTATGTTTGCCATTCTGGGAAGACAGTCCAGTGAACTGAGCAATGTGCTAGCATTGTCTGGAAGGCTATCCATGCTGGGTTGCTAGGTTTTCTCATTTTCTGGGGTGTGGGCTGGTTCTGTGCAGCAGATTCAGAATTTGATGCAACAAACCGCTTCAACTGATCTGACAATTTTTTTATTCGATTTTCTTATTCTTTTGATTGGACCCTCTAAGATCTCACACCTCCAGTTAGTCCAAGTCTTCTTCTCCATGTTTCCACAATCATATTCTCAGATAATTAGTCGTCTAGGTCTACCTTTAATGCGATCCTTTCTGGCCCTCAGCCCTTTTGCCTGACCTTAGGTTTAGGCTCCCTAATGTGTTGATTGCCGGCAGTGTGAAGCTCAAAAACAATGAAATGATGGATGTTGGGCTGTTGATCACTTCCCGGTGCGTCCCATGTAGTGATCCAAGTTGGACATGGGTTTCAGCAGCTTTGACTTATGTCTTCCAAACGTGGCCTGTGCCTGTCCACTGTATGTCTCTGTTTGTTCCACTCAGTTGATCATGTGTTCAATAACACGAGGAAGCTCCTTGAATACTCTTGTGAAAGACCAGGGTACCTAAGTTGTAGCTTCGGGACTTCTGACAGACTCTTATTCCTGTAAATTTAGTGTTGGTGATAGGGATGTTTTGCTGGATGTTGAGCTGTAAGCTGCTTCAGACATTCACGGAGACCAGGCATTTTGGCAACCCAACGCTGGATGGAACATGGGGCTGTAGTTATACCATCTGGGTGTGCAACATGAGCAACAAATGGAGCAGAGCCCGCAGAGAAGGGAAGCTCTGAAACCACGGCGTGAGTGTGTGTTGGGAAACGGATCTGCCATATCCACACTGTTTTTCAAGAACAGCTTCCCAACCTACACTTAGCCCTGGAGCTGCATGTGAGGGGTCACTGATTGAACAAGGAGCTGGTCACAGAACAGTGTCACTCCCTTAACACGACTTGCAGCTTCACACCAGGATGAGGACTCTGCTGCCAGTGAATGCTGGAATCACAACTTCATTCAGCGTCTATGATCCAGAATTTTCCAGACAGGATTGGCTGACATGGTCATCATCGTCCAGTATATCAACATGAATGCAACCTTTCAGTAACGGAGGATATATATGGTGGATCAGGTGAATACAGTATTTTCCCCCTCACCAGGGAGCTACCTTAGTGTATATCTGTTTTCCCAGTGTAACGGGATTTATGATGGTTCTGCAGGGTCCCCTTGTCAATGGGGCAAGGTAAAGGAACTGAAAGAACTCTCAGTCCAATAAAGTTGCAGTGTGACCGTGCACAGTACATCACGTTGGTGAATACCCTCTCTCCTGGCAGCAGCGTCTTCTTTTAGAAGCAATCAGCCGTTCTCATTGTCTTTGGGTCTCGACATGGAAAGAAAGGATGGCGTCTTGGATAAAGGCCACTCCCTTGATACACGGTTAAAAACACCTTACCTCTCACAATACATTACTGCCATGAAACCATGTCAAAATATTCTGTGTGCGCTGAAAACAATGGAACCACTAGGAACACCAGAGAGCAGATGTTGCAACACTGCACCGATGTCTGAAGCAGTTCTTTTTGAAAAGGATCAACAGTTTCACATTCAGTCACATTGTAATCCATCTGCCAAACTATAATCAATTGACTTAACCAGTTTACTTCCATTTGCCGACTATCCGCCTTTTCTTGGTAATTTAAATTCCTGTTTATCTTAATGTCATCGCCAAACTTAGTTATAGTACGATTGATCCACACCTCCAATCATTGATATAGATTGTAAATAGTTGAGGACCAAACATTAGTCACTGTTTTGATTCTGTCAAACTGATCAAGACTGATTAATCTCAAATGTCCGCTTCCTGTTTGATAACAAGTCCTGGCCCATTCCTGAATCGCTAAAGGTCGACGGGCTCAAAGTTGCATGGAGACATTAGAACAAGGAACATCAGTAGGCAACACAGCTTCTCGAGCCTGCTTCACCATTTAATATGATCATGGCTGATGTTATCTCAGCCTCAGTTCCACTTTCTTGTCTGCTTGCCGTAACCTTTTACTTAATCAATGTTGCAGCATCCACTGCACTCTCGGGCAATGAATTCCTAGATTGACAACCCTTTGAGGGAAGTAAGTTCTCCTCACCCCGGTTTTAAGTCTGCTTCACCTTATCCTAAAACTAAGATCTCTTGCTCGACATTGGCCCACATGAGGAAGTATCTACTCCACATTTACATTGTCAGTCACCTTTAGCATCTTACATACATCAATAAGATCTCCTCTCATTCTTCTGAGCTCCAGAGAGTATAGGACTGAACTGCCCCATCTCTCCTCACAAGACAAATTCCTCATCTCTGGAATCAATGTGGTGAAACTTTTCTGAACTGTATCCAATGCAACTGCATTGCTTCTCCAGTTAGGGCATCAAAACTGTACATGTACTCCATTTGCAGTCTCACTAATGCTTTGCATTGTTGCAGCATCCCTTCCCTACTTTTATACTTTTGTTCCAGAAATAAACAATGAAATTGCACTTGCGTTTCTCAATACCTGATCAACCTGCATACTAGCTTTCTGTGTTATGCAGAAAGGAATCTAAACTCCTCTGCACTTAAGTACTCTGAAGATTCTTTCCATAGATGACAAGTTGCCTTTTTATTCCTCTGACAAAAATGGTAATCTCGTACTTAACCATGTTAAATTTCATCCGACAAATGTTGGTCCATTCAGCTAACGTATCCATATCCACATGTAAGTTTCTTATACCTTCATTGCAAAGACTTCTCCAACTATTTTAGGGAATATTTGGCTATAGAATTTATTATTCTTTATCCAAGTAATAAGATAGACTGCAAAGAGCTGAGGCCTGAGGACCGAATTCTATGGTATCATACATGTTGCATTTGCCAAACAGAAAACGAGTCATTTATCCCATCTCTCCGCATTCTGTTGGTTCACCAAACATTTATCCAAGCTAATAAATTACTCCTAAAATCATGATATCTTACCTTATGGATTAATCTTTTGGTTGGCACATCATTAAATGTCTACTGGAAGTCTAGATACATTACATCTCCAGGATCCCTGCTATTCACTTTGTTCGTCACCCTTTGAAAGAGCTCAGGCAAATAATTCAAACACGATTTGCCCTTTATAAACCATACTTACTCTGACATTGCAAGTGTCTTGTTATTTATTCCTTAATAATGAATTATTATAATTTGCCTTAATTCCAGATAGTTTGCTAATTACCTTTTATTCCTCAGTGAAGGCGTTTATTCCAAGGTCTTCTCTTTCTATATTGTCTATGTCCCCTTTCAATTTTTGAGTAATGGGCACAAGGCTTTAAAAGACCTCCACTTATTGTTGCATAAGAAGGTGAATGGCCTCATTCTGTTCCTAGTTTACAAACTCAACGGTCTGAAAGTCTTCCTGGTGTTTCTACCTTATAGGCTCACTGGCCTGAATGTCCTGCCCCTA
The DNA here is from genome assembly GCA_024137785.1 of Ginglymostoma cirratum. NCBI lineage: Eukaryota > Metazoa > Chordata > Chondrichthyes > Orectolobiformes > Ginglymostomatidae > Ginglymostoma > Ginglymostoma cirratum. The sequence continues at coordinate 3,919,064 of JAHRHZ010000101.1, forward strand.
TTCCTGAGCATTTACTCAAAGTCTGAACGTCCTCCTCCTGTTGCTTTATGAAAAGCTTGAGGACTTATGGAATCTTCTTGCTTCAATGTAACATTGGAGGGACTGAACGGGTTTCCTCGTGTTCCTCCAGAACAGGCATGAGACAGTAAACGATCTCCTTCTGAATTATTGAAGTGGGATAGTGGGAGTAACTGGTCTCCGCCTGTTCCCATACAGCAGACACATAGCTAAATCGCCTTTTCTGAAGAAGGGTCTAGGCCGAAACGTTAGCCTTCCTGCTCCTCTGATGCTGCTTGGCCTACTGCGTTCATCCAGCTCTACACCTTGTTAGCTAAATTGCCTCCTCCTTTTCCATAGAAAAGCATTAAGCTGTTTCGTGTCCTTCTTCTATTGTTGTGCAACAGGCTCCTAGGCTGAATCGCCTCATTTTATCCCATTCTGACAATTTTGAATCACTTTGTGGCCTCCGCCAGTGCTTGTGTTTCAGAATTCAGCAGTCTGAATGGATTCATCCTGTTGCTTTTAACAGGATACAGGTGCTTCATGGCCTACTCTGGAGCCAGCATTATAGGCTTGAGGGGCTAATTGGCCATGTCCTGAGACTGTACATCAGGTTCGAGGAGCTGAATGGCCTCGTCCTGTTATAGTGTAACAGGGTCGAAAAATAAGCCAAGATGTGGAATGTCTCCCTCCAATTAATGTGTCTGGCTTCAGTTGCTGGATCCTTGAGATCTTATGTGTTAAATTAGACCATCTGTCATGTCTGTAAACTCTGATGGGTTTTGGATCAATCTACTTATCCTTTCCTCGTTACTTAACACCTTCTTTACAGCAATCAGTTGAATGAACCATCGCTGTGTTGCTTCCAGTGCAACAATACTTCAGTGAACAGACTAAATCTGTACCCAAATGTGACCCCACTAAGATCCCGTACAGTGGCAACAACACTTTGTTAACCCACCAAATATCTTGTCTGAACATTCCATTCATCTCCCCAGAGCCCACATCGCTTAGATTTCACAGAATATGGTAAGGTGGAGCTAAGAAACAGCAGGAGAAACAAACATCGATTGGAGTTATATATCAAAATTAAAACTGTAATACAAATGTTGGGCATGCCATAAACAGGATATTAGACGTATAAGTTAGTGCGCATTTCAGTAATAATGGACGAAGTCAAGTTGCATCGAAACTGCATTAGTCCAAGCGAATGTTAACGCTGAGAAAAATGGATTTCACGCACATATAGGTGATTGTTTGTTTTAACAGTATGTTGAGAATCAAGCTAGAGATCAGGATAGTTTGGAACTTGTGTTGTGCGATCAACAATGCTAATTGAAAATATTGCTGTAAAGGAGCTTTTGGAAACAGTGATCGTAGCATATTGAATTTTACTCTGCGCAATAATACTTCCAACATTGTTGATTGTTTAATGAGAAGTGATTTTTGTTTAACTGCCAGTCATCTTTGTTGCAGCTGTATCCAATACCTGTGCAATAGTCATCCAGTTGGCTAAGAGTTTGCCTCACATACTATGTTGCGGACCTGCTGCATGGGATGTACAGCATGGAGATGGGCCATTTTTCCCCTCTGGTCTGTGCTGCTGTCAACGTTCCACATGCTCCTCCTCCCACCTACTTCATCTAAAACTATCAGCATATTCTATTACTTTATCCTTCATGACACTTGTAGAACTTCCCTGTCAAATGTATAGCGTCATTAAAGCAAGAGGAAGGCTATTCGGCCATTGTGTCCATATTGGCTGTGTACTTGTCAAACCTGCCTTCTCTACTCCATGCAGGAGCAAGCTCCACTGTATGGACGTTCGATGTGTAAAGCCCTTGCTTGTGATTCCCTCATTGTTTTTATTGATGACTGCAATTCATTAGTAACCCCGATTCCCCCACAAGTGGAAAACACCTTCCCTACATCTGTCTAGCCAATTCCTTTATAAGTTTTAAAGTACATATTTATTCGCTTCTCCGTTTTCTCTTTTCTAGAGGAAAGTGCCTCAAGCTGTTCAGTCATTTGTGAAATGTTAGATCCTCCGTTTTTAATATCATCCTGTAAAGTCTTATTTGAAATGCCTATAACATTCTTATTTGCAACACACATCAGATATGTGCGCAGTGACCCCAGTCTGGTCTGACCATTGGAAACGAGGAACAGCCTGCTGTGCAGTAACACGTGAGATCCAAATCGGAGGATTCGGTTCTCCCTTCATTTCCCACATGCGTTTAGCTGTGCATCTCTCTTAACTTCAGTGGTATTTATAGGTTGCATAATTTGGGGCTGTATTGCTTGGAGAAGCAGAAGTTGAGAGGAGATTTTATGGAGGTGCTCAAAATTCTGCAGAGCGTGAACAAAGTAGAGAGAAACGGTTCCAAAATGATGGAAGGATCGAGAACCAAAGACCACAGGTTTAGGGTGATTGGCAAGGGAAGTATTGGCAATGCGAGGAGAAATGTTATCTTGCAGCCAAAGAGTGAAATGGAGTAGATTCACTCGAGCAAGAACGGATTATTGTCTGCAAAGGAATAATGTGTAGGATCACTGGAAGTAGGTACGTTGCTTATTAAGAGTGTCAGCAGAGAAACAATGTTATTCCCTCGCCTTCACTGCTCGTCTCTCCTTCCAATCAACTCTGGCCAGCTCATCTGTCATATCTTCATCACTCCTTTTAGTCAACGGCACTGTAAGATCTGATTCCAGCTTCTCCTTCTCAAACTTCTCATATTGTGTTTGCTGCCCCCTAGGGGCTCTTTGACCTTCAGCTCTCGCATCAAGTCTGCCTCGATACACACCACCAATTCCAGAATTACCTATTCTCCAGTGGCTTCTACCACAATTTGTCCAAAAACTCTGCAAATTCCTTTTTTTTGGAATCCGCTATCAACCTGATTTTCCCAGTCCACCTGCATATTGAAGTCCCCCATGATTATTGTAATAGTGCTTTTCTAACATGGCTTTTCTAACTCCTGATTTGTTTTCTGCCCCAATTGCTGACGACAGCAAGGAGGCTTGCATATAACTCTTACAATGTGTGTTTCCTCATCTCTGCCTGCACGTATTCTATACCATCTGACCATATATTATTTCTTGTTATTACTAACAAGATCTCCATGCCCGCTATGCCTATCTGCTCGTCCTTTTGATCGGACATACATGCTAGGATATTTATTTTCCAACCCTGATTTGTTTGGGGCTCACGTCCCTGTGATACCCATAACATTGTACCCGCTAAATTTAATCCGAGCTCCAAGCTCCTTTATCTTGTTCCCTGTACTGCATCAAACTCAATACTCCAAACACATATTGTTCGGAGAGTCCGTAATTGTAGAAATGGTTCTCGAAATCTGCTTGAAGAAAATCAATGCAAAAAGAACTCGAGTGTCATCCAGTCAGTGATAGGAACTTAGGAGTTGAATGACGGAAAACTCCTGTTACATGGAGCTCAGGGCGCAATAAGACCAGCCACTATCTTATTGAATGGTGGAGCAGGTTGGAAAGGGCTGAATGGTCTCATGATGCAGCTGCACTGTATACACCTGTGTTTTTGAAACACAAATGACACTGCACATCTTCGTGTGCCATATACTGGGGCAAAATGCCCTTTTCTTGATCCTGGGAATTGTTTAGAACATTACCTGGAACATTCTATCAACGACATCATCTAGGAAATTATATAAGTGGAATTCTCCAGAACATTCTACAACTAAATTTCCCCAGAACGTTGTATAACCAACATTCCCCATTTATTCTATAACTTACATTTCCGAGAATAACCGACATTCTCTGGACCATTCGATAATTTACATTCTCCGGAACATTCTATATTTGACACGATCTATGAACGGCCAAATGGCAATTAATTGGATGAAAGATAATGTCCTGAGGGAAGAGGTCCCATTCCAGGGAGAAAGAGACGCTGTTTTGAAATTCCCTCAGGCAGTTAAAGGGGTGAATATGCTTTCCGCGTGTCTACATTTCTTCACTACAGAGGACTGATCACAACTTAGAACAAAGGCAGAAATTTCCAACCTCCGTTTGTCTTCAAGGAACTGGGAGAGAATCCTTCAGGACGGCAACGTTTTCACTCGCCATATTAGGAACTCTAAAGAAGTGGCCTGTGTCTGCTCTCAAGTGATTGAATGTGTGGAAATGTTCTAGAAATCATCTGTTCTTATGGATGTGTGTCTGTTTCTTTGGGCAGGAAGTATTTCTTATGTTTTACATTGCATTTTTGTACGTAGTTGGGAACTTCCATTTGTTATTTCAGCTCCAATTACTTAAATACTGTTTAAAAATGTATTTAAAATAAATCCCTGAATATAGTGACACATTTGAAAATCTCACTCTGCTCTCAATCGAACTGGTAACTTTGTCTTCAGGCTGATGTATAATGTAAAAACCGAAAGAACTGCGGATGCTGTAAATCAGGAACAAAAACACAGTTGCTGGAAAAGGAAGGGTTCCTCTGTTCTGAGGAATGGTCACCGGACCAGAAACGTTAATACTGCTTTTTCCTTCACAGATGCTGCCAGACCTGCTGAACTTTTCCAGCAATTTTGTTTTTGCTCCTGATGTATAATTTGTTTGTTTTCCATCCTCACAGTTAACATAGTGACTACCTTCGTCCTGCTTTGTAAAGATTGTGGATTGTCTCCATGTGTTAGTCGTTACTTGGTGGCCATGGCAGTGGCGGATCTACTGGTCATTATCCTCGACCTGATATTGAGACACATTCCCATTGTTTATCAGGAACAGTTTTACTTCCAAGTGTGGGTCCCTTTGTGTAATATCCACGCCGTCCTGCTTTATGCAGCCATTGACTGTTCGGTCTGGTTCACCGTCACTTTAACCTTTGATCGATTTGTAGCCATTTGTTGCCAGAAGTTGAAAAATAAATATTGCAGTGAGAAAATGGCATCTGTGGTTTTGGGAACAGTGACTGTGCTGAGCTTTTTAAAGAACATTTTCTGGTATTTTATGCTTTCAGGTTGGTATTTACTGGAGAACTCCCCCTGGTTTTGTTATGTAACAATTAAAGTTCTTTACTCTCGTGTCTGGGTCACAATCGAGTTCCTCCACTACATTCTAACCCCGGCTCTCCCATTTTTCCTGATTCTGCTGTTCAATGTTTTCACTGTCAGACACATTTTAGTGACCAGCAGAGTCCGCAGGAGACTCCGGGCTCACACCAATGGGAACGGTCAGTATGACACTGAAATGCAAAATCGAAAAAAATCTATCATTTTACTGTTTGTGATCTCAGCCAATTTCATCCTGTTATGGTCAATGTTGATGGTGTATTCTATATGGTACCGGATGTGGTTTATTGGGTATCGGTCTGTGAACCTAGATGACTTTGTGCAGGAATTGGGCTCCATGCTGCAGCTCCTCAGTTGCTGCACAAACACCGCGATTTATGCCGTGACCCAGACTAAGTTCAGGCAGCAGCTGAAGAATGTGCTGAAATATCCCTTTACGCAAGTTCAACAATCAATCAAATTCACTCAGTAATCAATCCATCCAGGATTTTCTCTTTTCAGTTCAATTTTTCAGCAAGGAAGCAGCCTGTCGCTATGGTAACTGAGCGAGGGCAGAGTTGGTTTGTTTCACCGTATCCCACAGCGGTTTACAGGAACATATTTCAATGCCCCTCTCAACTCAGGAGCCAGTGAGAAAAGACACCATTCCACTTCCTGTATCTGTAACTTCAATTTGTAAGGAATAAAAATGTTGACTAAAAATGTCAAGCAGCACAGCAAACCATATTTCGTTTGTCTTTTTGTTGGAGGAGCTGAGCTGGAGAGAGACAGACTTGGCCCAGGTTTCAGTCCTCAAGAAGGGGGAACAAACACAGGAGTTAGGTTTAAGTCACTCTGTCCTTGCTTTCAATTGTGTGCCACGTGCTCTGACCTGGCCCGGCAGAATTCATCTCTATTTCTCTCTATGTACCTTCAACTCTTGCAATGTCCCTCCCCCTGTGATAATGTCCCACTCTCCACCACCTCTCGCTCTTTCTTCCCACCACGGTGCGCCTCCTCTCTCTCCCCCTGTACCGGACCATATCCTCTCCCCTGACACTCCTTTATCTCTCTCTCTATCCTCTCTCTCACTCACACTCTCTCTCCCACTCCCACTAACCTTCTGTCCCCCTCTCCCTCTCTCTTCCCCTCTGTTCCTCTCTCTCTCTCCCTCTGTACCCCCTCTCTCCCTTCCTTTGCTCCGTCGCCCTCCTTCTCTCCCATTCTGCCACCTGTCTCTAACTCCGTGCCCCGTCTGTCTTCCTCTCTCTCCCCCTCTCGTCCCTTCTCTCCCTTTCTCTCTCTCCCGCTCTGTCTCCTTCTCTCGATCTCTCCCCTTCTCTCCCTCTCTCCCCTTCCCTCTCCCCGTTCCCCCCTTTCACTCCGTCAGCCCCCCTTCCTTTCTTTCTCCCTTTGTCCCTGTCTCTCTATCTCTCCCCCTCTATTTCTCTGCTTCATTTGCCCCCACCCTCTCTCCCTCTCTCTCTCTGCCTCTGTCCCACATCTCTCTATCTCCTGTCCACCCTCTCTCTCCATATGCCCCCCCAATTTTTATGCCCCACTGTCCTAATATTACTCTTTGCTCCTCACACTCTCCTTCTCCCCCCTCTGTCCCCACTTCTCTCTCGCATTCCCTCTGCCCATGTTCTACACTCTATCCCCGTCTGTCCCGTTTGCTCTCTCTTCCTCTATTCGACTGCCTCTCTCTCTGTCTCTCCGCTCTGCCCCCACTTCTCCCTCTCTCCCTGTCCTCCTTTGTGACTCCCCTCTTTCCCTTTGACCCCTTCTTTCCCTTTGTCTCTGTCCGCCTCTCTCTCTTTGTCCCTGTCCTCCTTTGCCTCACTCTTTTTCTCTCTCTCTCCCTCTGTCTCCCACTCTCTCACCCTGTCACTGCCTTTCACTCTGTCCCAACTTGTCTCTCTCTCTGTCCCTCTCCCTCTTTCTCTTCCTCTATCTCTCCCTCTCGCTCTCTCCATCTCCGTGCCTCTGTCCCCCTCTCACTCTACTTTGTCTCTCTCCCCGTCTCCCCTCTGTCCCCCCTCTCTATGTCTGCCTCTGTCCCCTTCTCTCTTCCCCCTGCCACGCCTTCCCGCTTTAAATCACATTCTCTCGCACTCACTCGCTCTCGCCCGATCTGACCCCATCCCTTCTGTCACGCTCTCTGTCTCTCCCACCCGTCCTCCCTCAATCTCCCTCTGTCTTCTTCTGTCCCTTCTCTTCTTCTGTCCTTCTCTGTCTCTGTCCCCACTCTCACTCCCTCTGTTCCCACCTCCCACTCTGTCCCACTCTCTCCCTCCCTCTGTCCCAGTCTCTGTCCCTCTCTATCCCTCTGTAAACAATACTGTCTGTCTCCCCATCTGTCCCGACTGTCCCCTTCCCTCTCTTTCTCCCTCTGTCCCTTTCACTCTCTCTCCATCCTGCCCCACTCTCTTTCTCCCTGAGCCCTCACGTCGCTCTATGTCCCTGTCCCTTGCCCCTCTTACCCGCTCCATCTCTCCCCAGATCCCCTCTCTCTCATACCCCTCCCACTCTGCCTCCTTCACTCTCCCTCTCCTTCCCCTCCGTTTCTCCTTCAGTACATCTCTCTATCCCTCTCTCTCTCCTTCTATCCTACCCTTTCCTCTCTATTTCGCCCTTTGAGACCCTCCCCATCCACACCCCCGTCTCTCTCACTCCGTCACTGTCTGTTTCTGTTGCCCCTCCCCATCTGCTCCCCTCTCTCTCTTTCACCCTCTCTCTCTCTTGAACATTTGCCTTCTTGCTAAAAATTAGGGTCACTAACGCTGCATAGCAGAGCCCTCCACTTGGCTAGGTATTCAGTCAAAGTGATCTTGAACATTTGTTGCCCGTGATCTTACTCAGACCAATTCCTCAGCACACATTATTCCCTTTGTTGATCTACACTGACTCCCTGTACAGAAATAAAACTACGATCTTGACAATCCTAGATAAAAACTGAAAGAACTGCGGATGCTGTAAATCAGGAACAAAAACAAAGCTTCTGGAAAATCTCAGCAGGTCTGGCAGCATCTGTGAAGGGAAAAACACAGTTAACGTTTCAGGTTCAATGACCCTTCCTCTGATGCTCCCAGACCTGCTAAGCTTTTCCAGCAACTTTGTTTTTGTTAGTCACCCCAGTCTTAATTTTCAAATCTGCCCCCTTTCTTGCATGTTCTTGGTATGCATGCATTGCCGATAAGGTCAGCATTTATTGTCCATCCTTCATAACCCCTGACGAGGGTGGTGAGCGGTTAACTATTAGAACATAGAACAGTACAGCACAGTACAGGCCCTTCGGCCCACGATGTTGTGCCGAAATTTTACCCTAAACCTAAGGTCTATCTAGCCTCCGCAGTATATTGTCACTACAGTTCTTCATGCATAGGGACATTAACAGTGCTGTCTGATCCATGGAGCATATAGGTAAACGATCATGACTAGGCCACTCAGTGTATCAAACCAGTTCAACCAATCAATTTAATAATGGCTAATACTTCATCTCCACACCATTGATCCCCTCTCTCCCCATATTTCTTGACGACTCGAGTACACAGAACTCTATCCATTTATTTCGCAAGTAATTCAATAGTTTAGCCTCCATCGCCTTATGTGCCAGAGAATTTCACAGGTTCACAACCCTCTGAATGCAGAAGTCTCTCCTAATATTGTTCCTAAATGATGTACCCTGTATTCTGTGAAGGTGACTACATGTTCTATCTCAACCATCCACCTCCACCCACCCTCATCCATGTTTCAACAGGGTCCTCTCTCATTCTTTGAAGCTGAAGTAAATGGAGGACCATATATCCTAGTCTTGCCTCAACTTGCAAATAAGCCATCCCAAAAGTCAGTTTGTTGAAACTTCGCTGCACTCTCTCTTTATCACAGATTTTATTTCCTTAGTTAATTTGTAAAGGAAAAACTGCACACAGTACTCCAGGACTCACGAGGCACTGTACATCTGCACTAACACAGCGTTGCTCAATTACGCAAATGCTCATGCACTTTAGTTCATCATAGCATTCATTTTGCTAACTTCTCAAATGCTAATACTGATTTCTCTCTCTGCACCTTCTTTCGAGTTGTACCACTGCATTCTGCACACAGTCTGCTACCTTGATGCACTTAGTATGGCACGATCTGTCTGTACTGCACGCAAATACCACTTTTCACTGTATCTCTATCCATGTGACGATAATAGATCAAATCAATGACAGCATGCTGTACCTGCATGCTTGCTGATTTGATTTTTGATTTGATTTGATTTATTGTTGTCATAAGTTCCTAAGCACAGTGAAGAAAAAAAAATTGCATTCTGTACAGGCAGATGATAACATACAAGGACATACAATTTATAGGATGAACAGAGAAAAAGCATAATCACAAGATGTGTACAAAAACAAGATCAGCATTAGACTTGAAATTTGAAAGGTCCATTCAGACGTCTAATAACAGCGGGGAAGAAATTGTTTTTGAAGCTGTTGGTACATGATTGTAAGCGTTTGTATCTTCTGTCTGACAGCAGAAGTCGGAAGAGATTATAACTAAGCTAAGCATGATATTTGATGATGTTGGCTATTTCTCCATGGCACCGAGAATTGTGGATGGAGGCAATGGAATGAAGGTTGGCTTACGTGATGTGCTTACTTTCACTGACTGGGGTCCAAGGCCACTCATATCTTTTTCTACATCAACGTTACAAAATCTATCACCTTTTAAGGAATAACCTATGAATCTGTTATTTTCATTTCTTCCCCAAAGGTGGACGACGTCACACATATCTACAATATGCTGCATCTACAATGTACTTGTATACCCACTAAACCTACCAAAATTGCCTTCTTTTCTTCCACTCTCCTCTAAACCTCTTGTCTTTCACCTTAATCCTATGCTCCCTTGTTATTCACCATTCAACTAAGAGGAACAGTTGCTTTCTAGCCACACTTTCTGCACCCGTAAAATCTTATGCACATCTATCAGGTCTTCCCTCAACCTTCTCTGCTTCAAAGAAAACAGCCTGAACTTTTCAGCCCGTCTTCAAAATTAAGGTACTCCAGCCAAGACAGCATCCTTGTCAATCTCCTCCACACTTCCCCAAAATATTCACATCCTTATAAGAGATGACCAGAACTGCACACAGGAAGAAAAGCCGTGTGTTTCTCCAACATAAACTCCCTACAGTTATGATATATGCTTTGACTGATAATGGCAAACGTCCGGTGTGTCTTCTGAACTACCCTATTTCCTGCCTTGCCGCCTCAAGGGTTCTGTGTGTAAGCACAATAAGTTCCCTTTGTTCCTATAAGTATCCTCATGTCAATAGTTTGTAATGGTATAGTAATGTGGATTGAATCGAGTTGGCATGTACCTTTCTCGTCTGTGTTGCATCTCAGCGTACTTCCAATTCTGCACTCTATTTCTAATATAAATATTTTCATCAATTATCCTGCTTCCTGTAAATGTGGAGGATCTGGTCTCTGCAATTCCACCCTCAAATACTCTCTTCTCCTCCCTCCTTACAATGCTGCTTACAACATAATTATTTGTTTAGGTCTTTCCTCAGTATCCCCACTGTCATCTTTTACCGCTTAGTATCAAATTTATAAGTCAATGGTCCAATGAAGCACACGACCATATTTACTTGCCGTAGTTGAATACAAACTGTGTAAGTACACCTTCTCAATTTAAAATTACTGATGGTAATTTGCATGAATGAACAAAATGCAATTATCCAATTTCAAAGCCACATGCAGAAAACCTAACAGTAGATAACAAAATGCAGAATAGATTAAACACTTTTTTTCAATTACATTCACCTCTATCAAGAGTTACCATGAATAACTCTTAAGACCACATAATTTGGGCTGCTCATCTTGTTGGAGCATACTATACCATAACTAATTCCAGAGTTTGCATTGTAGATTAATATATTCAGTGAACATTGTTTTTCCAGCACAAACATTTAGTACAATGAGTCAAGAATTCTGGAAATCTGCAAACTAACAAATATTATTTAATTGGAATCCATTACTTACGTGGGACACATACAGCAGCGAGAATGGGGTAGTAAATGGCAAAGAAGATGCCTTTCACTGGTCCGTGCATTTTTGTGTCGTCTTTTGGAAACGAATGGAATTCTCATAACTTCATGTCACGTTCAAAGTGTCCCAGTTTATTCAAACGGAGCCTCCAGAAGAGCAATTACTTTACAACATGCAATTTAATTACATTTCTGTGAAATAACAAGTTAACTCACTGTTTCTTGCCTTACGTTTATCACATTGAAAAAGTGGATGACTCCATTATCTTTGTGGTTATACTGTAGCTGAAAATTCTGCGATCACTCACGACAAATAATATCTAACTTTTCCACCCACCTTGTGATGATAGACACTGGGCTAAAATCCCCCGTCCAACATAAATTGTCATCAATTTCAGGTTCTGAAATATGTTGCCCTTTTAAGTGTCAGATTAGTTCATGTATGTGGTACTTTGGTGATGTTAAATCAAATTATATGCATATATTTAGAGCTAAAAGAACTGCAATAATTGTTACCCTAATAGAATGACATCAGAAGTGAAGCCTGACTAATGCATGTCTGAAACAAACGTTTTCTGCCAAGTCACATTTGAAGAAACTGTGCTCAAATGGGCTTGTAAAAAAAAAACCGAATGTAAACGTGATTACAGATCACTGTGATACAGAGTACGGCGAGAGCTTTGCAGAAACCTGACTGCAGCGGTGGGACATCCGGGAATCAGAATATGCAGTATAGAAATATTACCTATGGTTTGATAATTTATTAATTATCAGGAAATGCGTTAATCTTAGGAATAACTCTGGCTTTTGTGGAAATTAGCTTATATGAAAGTTATTGGATCTTTGAAGTCTCTGCTGGAAAATGAACTCGTGATGAAGATCATTTGTTCTATTTTACACAGGAAGTGGACAGAGAAAGCAGATTAAGCAACAAGTTACAACTTTGAATTGAAAGAATACAGGGAAAGGTCAAATGTGTGGGGCAGTGGTGAAACAGCAAGGTTCCTAGGACGAATAATGTCACAGTTTTAGGGAGGAAGGACATACACAAAGTGTCGAATAGATTTCCTCCTTGTTATATAAATCTCTGATTTATAATTTATATATCTGTTTTCCTGGGGACAAATAAACCCAACGAAGCATTCCAATATTTTAATTCTGGTTGGACAACAGTTTTCTATAGTTTAGTTTTTGCTATCATCCATGTTTGCTACTAATTAGTTTACGTTTAATTCCCACAAGAATATTTTAAAAAGGGATAGATTCATTAATCGTTTCAACTAAGAGCTAACTGATTGAGTAGTTGTCAAAAAATAAACATGTTTTTGTCAGTTTAATCCTTTATGGTACCGTTTGCCTACCTTTCATTCTATTTGTCAGTTTTCATCCATCAAGGGGTCGTTTGTATTTTTTTTTACATTTCACATTCATTTGAATTTTCACAGCAACTTCCATGCTACTTCTACACATATTCCGAACTGTTTGAGCTTTGTACTATCCTAAGAACTTATCCCAAAGACTTTCAGTTGTCAGTTGATTTCTTGCAGTTTGTGTAGGTTCTTCTGTAGTTTTACTGTTACTGACTGGTAACAGGATCTTCCGCATTTCTTACAGTTTCAATTCCATACAACGTATTGACTGATTCTTTCCTTGATCCCACTCTGTAGTTTACCCTGCATTTTACATTATACGCAATCTTCAAGGTAGCGACAGGTTTAACCAGCTCACACATGGACAACATTGGTGTTTGCCCTCCACATGAGTTTCTTGCCACTCTAACAAGAATAAATTATTTCCCCTCAGAGTGCTGTGCCTTCTATTCCCTCTCACCATAGTTGTCCAGTTACCGATGTATGCATCACCCCAACCAGTTCCATGCACTGCGCTTCTCAGTGAGCTCTATATTCTGATGTGTTTCTCTGCGAAAAAAAATTCTCCTTACTTTCTGTATTGATCTGTTATTGAACTCACGTATTGATAGAAAAAATAACAAAGAACTGCGGATACAGGAAATGAAAACAAAAAGAGAAAATTCTGGAAAACCCCAGCAGGTCTGGCAGCGTCTGTGGTGAGGAAATAGATCAACATTTCAGTTCCAGCGACTGTTCTAAGAAGCATCACTGGACTGGAAATGTTAAATTTGTTTTCTCTACACAGATGCTTTCAGACCTGCTGGGTGGTTCCAGGTACAGGCATTTCTGATTTTTTGCCGCCCATAGATAGCTCTTAGTTCTGCACTCGGCTAAAAAATGAAGATTTTTCACACCCACCCCTTTAATCCATTGCATAATTTAAAAGATGTCTATGTAGTCAGCTCGTAATTCCCTATTTTCCTGGGGAAAGTGGAACCGCCTAGTCCACCTCTTCAGGTCAGATTGCAAATTTATTAATTTCCTTCTCAGGCGTAGAATAATTCATAGTTGATGATAAAGTAACATAAAAAGTAGAATCACAGCAGGACATGAGAACTTCAGTAATATCAGGGCAGGTCATCTACAAATATCCTACCGCCCCAATTCATTCCAAAACCAAACATATTTTATATTGTTTCTTCCTGGCATGGGCTCAGCCAAAATTTATTTTTAAATGTCAGTGCCCCAGTAAAAGGGGGTAGTGAAGAGTCTTTTTCAATCACGACAGTAGTTGTGTGTAGGAAAACAAATGAACCTGCTTGGGAGGGTGGGGTGGGAGTCCACGGCTCTGGATGAAGGAATAGCGATATAGTTCCAACTGCGAAGAGACTTGCAGAAGAATTTGCCAGCGCTGGTGATTTCATGAGTGCACGATCATTGACTTTCTCAATGGTTGGTCGCAGCTTGGAAAGCGCTGTAAGAGGAGCCTTATGAGCAATGTCAGAGCACAAAGACAAAGAAACTAGAAGCAAGAGTAGTCTGCAAGTCCATCGAGCATGTTCAGACATTCATTACGATCGAGACCGATCTTCTATCTCAATGTCACATTCCCACATTTCTTCCAAACACCTTGATTGTTTTAGTTTTTTTAAAAAAATATATATGTCAATTTCACTCTTGAAGATACTCAGTGACCGGGTTTGACAGCCTGCAGTGATCGAGAATGCCAGAGTGAGTGAATATATGTTTCTCAACTCAGACCTAAAAGGCCTTTCCCACATAATAAAATTGGAAGCAGTGTTATAGACCCTACAATCACGGGAAATATTCTTCTTTTATCTAGTCGGTCAACACTTGTCATAATTTTATAGTTTGCTTTCAGAGCCCCTCTCATCCTTCTAACCTCCGGTGAATACAGGCCCACTCAAATCTGTCCTCATAAAAGAACTCATGTCATTCTCAATGTCACCCGAGTGAATCTCGACTGCAGTGTTTATATTTCATTTGAAACCGAAACCATTCCTACATGTACATATTAAAGAGGCTTCGCTTCAATCAGAATATGAAAATACATAAAGCTCAGGGTGTACTGGGATTTTGCATGCATAAACATTTTGGAACACGGTTCACAAGTAAGGGTAACACCGACTGCGACCATGCACAATGAGAATACTGAAAAAAAAGCTAGAAAATGTAACAAAAGAAAAGAAATGCGAGCTTAAACGATCTGATAATATGAAAGAAGATTGCAAGAGGTTTTTTTTTAGATATATACAGGTAAGAGAGAGATAAGTGCGGACATTGGACAAGTGGAAAATGAAGCTGGTGAAGTGGTTAGAGGGAAAAAAAAATGGCCGAAGAAGTTAATTGGTATTTTTCATTGGTCTCCATAGTGGAAAACCACTAGCATACCAGAATTTAAAGTGAGTCAGCGCCAGTGGTAAGTGTAGTGTCCATCACTAAGGAGAAAGCGCTGGGGAAGCTGAAAGGATTAATCACCAGGACCAATAGAGTACAGCCAAGATTTCTTGTAAGGATAGTTGCAGCGATTGTTAAGGTATTTGTGGTGACCTTTCAGCAATCATTGAGTCATGGAGGGTTCCAGAGTACTGGAAAATGGCTAATGGCACGCCCCTGTTTAAGAACAGAGGAAGGTAGAAGACGGGAAAATGGTGGCTGCTTAGCCTGACATCGTTATTGTTAAGATTTTAGAGTCCATTACTAAGGATGACATTTCGGATTACTTGGAAGTGAATCATAAAGTCTGGCTGAAACAAAACAACGGGGAATCACGCCTGAAAAACCTGTTGGAATCCTTTGAGGAGGTAACGAACAAATTAGACAAAGGAGAGCCAGTGGATGCAAAGTATTTGGCTTCAACAAGGTACCCATGCAGGAGGCTGCTGAATAAGATAAAAACAGATGGTGTAAGGGGCAAGTTACTGGAAAGAAGATTTCCTGACTGGCAGAAGGTAGAGAGTTGGATAAAAAGGATCTTTTTTCCAAAGTGACAGCTAGTGACTGTTGCAATTCCGTAGGGTCAGTTCTGGGACCACAACTAATCATGTTATATATTAATGATCTGAAAGCAGCGGTAATTGTGTTGCTGCTCGGTTTGCAGATGGCACAAGGGTAGTAGGAGGGACAGGAGTATTGAGGAAGCAGGGAGGATGCTGATGACTTGTTCAGGCTAAGAGAGTGGGTAAAGAAATTTGAATGGAGAACAATGGAGGAAGCGTGTAGTTATGCACGTTGGTAGAAATGACAGAGTTACAGACTATTTCATCAATGAGGAAAGGTTTTGGAAATCTTGATTGTTTTAGGTTAACACGCAGGCTCAGTTGGCAGTTAGGAAGGCAACCACAATGTTAGCATTCATTTAGAGAGGGTTAGCATACAAAAACAGGGATGTACTGCTCAGATTGTATAAGAGTCTGGTCACACTGCATTTGAATACTGTGAGCTGTTCTGCTTACAATATCTAAGGGAGGATGTACTGTCATTGTAGGGACTCTAAAGAAGTTTAATAATATTGATCCTGGGGGATGAAGGGCTTGTCATATGAGGAGCGGATAAGGACTCTGGGTCTGTGCTCAATGAGGTTTAGACGTATCAGTTGAGAAGTTATTGAAATTTACAGAATACTGAGAAGTTTGGATAGTGTGGATATGGAGAAGATGTTTTCACTCTTAAGAGTAACTGGGACCCAAGAGCACAGCCTCAGAGAGAAGAGAAGACATGTTAGAACCGAGTTAAGAAGATTTCTTTTCAGCTCGTTGTTAGTGAATCTGTGGAACTTATTTCTGTGGAAAGCTGAGGAGGTTAAGTTATTGAATGTACTTAAGACAGAGATATATAGGTTCTTGATTATTAAGGGGATCAAAAATTAAACATGGCAGGAGGATGAGTTTGAGAAACAGATCAGTCGGATTGAACGGTGGAGCAGAATTAATGGGTTGAGCGGACTATGTTTGCTCATTTATCTTATGGTCCGAACTTCCACTTCTGAGCTATACCATGTTTCAAACATTACCAGTCATTCTCTTCAACATTTTTTTCTGGATTTCATATTTACCTGTTCACTGCCGTTATTTTACAACCTGGTATCCAACACAAACCGAATTAAAAACTTCACAAACAATGAGGAAAAAAGGTCACACACTCGCACAAATACACTACTTAAAAGATAAATACTGCAGATGCTGGAAATCGAAAACGTGTTCGTTCACCAAGATGATAACATAAGGCTGCAAGAGGAACAAAAACTTATTAAACATGACTGGTGACAGCTTTGTTTCTGCATATTTGGCTCCTCAGAGCTCCAACAGTCTCCGTGTATCTCCCAATGTGCGTGCACATGTAATTCAGTTTCTCATTGCTACGAATCTGAACTTAATTCGCATTAATCGTAATTAAGTACATATTAAGGCATATGAAATTTATGAGAACAGAGACAAGGCAAATAGGATTAACCTTTCCCTTTAGTAACCCAGGGGATCAATTCTAGAGTAAGAATCAGGAGGTTTATCATCATCGAATCCTTACGGTGTGGAAACAGGCTCTTCGGCCCAACAAGTCCACAGCGACCTTCAGAACATCCCACCCAGACCCATCCACCTAATCTACACATCCCCGAACATGATGGGCAATTTAGCATGGCCAATCCACCTAGCCTACACATCTTTGCATGGTGTGAGGAAACTGGAGCAAACAGAGGAAACCCACGCAGACACAGGGAGGATGTGCAAACTCCACATAGACAGTCGCCTGAGGGTGGAATCGAACCCAGGTCCGTGGCACTGTAAGGCAACAGGGATAGCCATTGAGCCACGGTTTAGAGCGGATTTGAGCAAATAAAATCACCCAGAGGGCATCTGCAAGCCATTGCATATAAGAATGGCAGGAACAGGACAAATGTATTTGAATGAGCTCTTGAAATGTCCTAGGTTACGGATCAAGTGCTAATCATTGGAATTACTGGAAAATGAGAATAAAATAATTGGATGTGTGATGACCGGTGTGGAAACAATGGACTTCTGGATCTTCTTTCCTTGCTGTATGATATATTAGAGAACAGAAGAGAATATAATTTTGCACCAAACATAACAATCGCCCCTTGACATTCTATTGCATTATCATCATTGAATCTCTCACGACCAACGTCCAGAGTCTTACCATTGACCATAAGACATAGGAGCAGAAATTAGTCTATTCGGCCCATCGAGTCTGCTCTGCCATTCAATCATGGCTGATAAGTTCCACAACCCCATTTTCCTGCTTTCTCCCTATAACCCTTGATCCCCTTGATAATCAAGAAGCTATCTATCTCAGACTTAAAAGTACTCAATGACCTGGCCTCCACAGCCTTCTGTGGCAATGGATTCCATAGATTCGCCACTCTCTGGCTGAAGAAGTTTTTCCTTATCTCCGTTCTGAAATGTCTTCCCTTTACTCTAAGTCTGTGCCCTCGGATCCTAGTCTCACCTACCAATGGAAGCATCTTCCCAACTTCCATTCCGTCCAGGCCATTCAGTATTCTGTATGTTTCAATTGGATACCGCTCATCCTTCTAAACTCCAATGAGTATAGTCCGAGAGTCCTCAAATGTTCCTCATTTGTTAAGCTTTTCATTCCTGGAACCATTCTCATGAACCTCCTTTGAACCCGCTGCAGGGCCAGTACATCCCTCCTGAGACATGGGACCCACATCTTCACGCAATACTCCAAATGTGGCCTGATAAGAGCTTTATAAAGCCTCAGTAGTACATCCCTGCTTTTATATTCAAGTCGTCTCAAAATAAATGCCAACATTTCACTTGCCTTCCTGATTACTGACTCAACCTGCAAGTTTACCTTGAGAGAATCCTGGGCTCGAACTCCCAAGTCTCTTTGCACTTCAGACTTCTGAATTTTATCCCCATTTAGAAAATATTCAATGCTTTTATTCTTCTTACCAAAGTGCATGCTCTCACACTTTCCCACGTTGTACTCTATGTGCCATTTCTTTGCCCACTCTCCTAATCTGTCCAAATCCTTCTGCAACCTCCCCACCTCCTCAATACTACCTGTCCCTCCTCCTATCTTTGCATCGTTTGCAAACTTAGCCAAAATGTCCACAGTTCCTCCACCTAGATCATTAATGTACAAAGTGAAAAGTTGTGGCCCCAGCCCTGACCCTTGTGGAACACCACTTGTCACCAGCTGCCATCCTGAGGAAGACCCTTCTATCCCCACTCTCTGCTTTCTGCCAGATAGCCAATCTTCTATCCATGCTAGCACCTTGCCTCTAACACCATGGGCCCTTATCTTTCTCATCAGCCTCCGTTGTGGCATCTTGTCAAAGGTCTTCTTGAACTCCAGGTAGATAACATCCATTGGTTCTCCTTGGTCTACCCTGCTCGTTACTTCCTCAAAGAATTCTAGCAGATTTGTTAGGCATGACCTCCCCTTGATGAAACCAAGCTGACTTTGCCCTATTTTACCATACACTTCCAAATGTTCAAAATCTCATCCTTTACAATGGACTCCAAAATCTTACCCACAACCGAGTTTAGGCTAATCGGCCTGTAATTTTCTGTCTTTTGCCTTACTCCCTTTTTAAACAGGGGTGTCACGGTAGCGATTTTCCAGTCCTCTGGGATCCTCCCTGATTCTAGCAATTCCTGAAAGATCAACACTAACACTTCCACTATCTTTTCATCTATCGCCTTTAGAACTCTGGGGTGTAGACTAACTCCAAATTGACCAGAAACTGATTTAGGCTACTCACATAAATACAGTAATCTCAAATGAAGCTCAGAGACTAGAAATTGTGCAGGGAATTACTCACCTCCTGACTCCACAAAGACAGTTCTCTATCTCAAAGGTACAAGTCAGGCATATGATGGAAAATGCCATACTTCTGTATAAATATACGACTCCCACAATACACAAGAATCTTGACAACATACAAGATAAAGAAGTCTACTGTGTTGACACTGTTTTCACAAGCATTCTCGACTCTTCCACCAATGTACAGCAGCACCGCCTAAAGAAGAACCAGAGCGGCCATGAAACTTGAGAAACCGAAAAGAAGCTGTGAATGCTGTAAATTAGAAAGAAACCACAGAAATTGCTGGAAAAGTTCAGCAGGTCAGGCAGCATCTGTGAAGAGAAATCCGAGTTCATGTATCAGGTCGCTTGACCCTTCCTCAGAACCTTGAAACTATTACTTTGTTTCTCTTTCCATAAATGCTGGAAGACCTGGTGAGTTTCTCCAGCACAGTCTGGTTACTTCCAGATTCCCAGCAACCGCACTAATTTGTTTTTACTCAAGAAGTTGTGCGTTTGATCGACAAAATACCCTGCAGAAATTCGTCAAATGCTCTTTTGATAACACATGTTGATAACAACTTTCTTCCTGGGATACCTGGGAACACAACCACTTGTTAATTCCCCTGCAAGCTATTAACCAACCTGATTCTGAAATATATCCCTGTTGCTTCAGCATCCCTGGGTCAAATTCTCCCTTCAGGGACATTCTCTGTGTACTTACACCAAATGGATTGCACTGGTTCATCACCCCTGTCTAAATAACGATTGGGGATGGCAACAAATATTAGCTTAGACAACGACGTTAGTGTCTCATGGAATTAGTGTCTCTCTCTCTCTGTTATTACCATTCCAGCTGGTGCATTTATTTCTAAGTCGCGTTTCAACCAATGTTCCCCATACCTTTGTCTCCATGTTAAAGCAAGATATTTCCCTATTGCTACTTCACTAGAATTTCGGACTTCATTCATGATCATTCCGATTTATTTTCTGCATGTGGTTTGGTAAGAAACACAAACAGTTACGACGGTCAACATGGAGCAGCTTGGGCAGAAGGGCCTGTTCGCATGCTGTATTACTCTATTACTCTACGACTGGAAGTGTTCCACATTTCACACTTCACACAGAATTTGCCGTGTTGGCTCATTTGGTTCCATGTGAATAATCATCCAATTTTACCAACAGTTATTTGAAACTGTTCAAATGTAAATCTAAACATTAAAGTAAAGTCACGAATCAGCTAAATATATGACTTATTCTGACGTTTCAAATGCCGAAATCATTAGGAACCTGGTCGAAATGATGAGAAGAGACCCCATTGGGTTCGAAATAAGATCTCTGGTCTGTATTTGCTGTCAGGCACTTTGATGGACAAGCTGAGCGTGAATGTGGAGGACAGGGTCACAGAATTTACTGTCAGTAGTCTGTCCACAAATATAATAGAACCTTTCCCCTGTCAATAATACAAATAAGAGTGCATTCATCTGTTTGTTCATTGATCTGAAATTGAGCTGTATAATGAAATTTAATGGCTCCTCTGGAGACTCTCAGACAAAACAAATGAGGGAAACTTTGAATCTGTTGCAAAATTAACCAGTGCAGCTTTGAGAATTACATTAGTTTCTAACGGATCATGGACGGGCCAGTGAAAGGACTCTTCTATGCCATTAGCTATCTTATTATCGCTGTTGTTGGAATCCCAGGTAAGAAATGAATTGCAAAGGAACTATTTACTTATTTGCAAGTCTCCACAAAACCTATCTTTTCCCCTTTCATTGTTTCCTTTAGATTCGGCCCTCCCTAAATGAAAGGGAGATAAAGTGGGGAAATAAACATGGTATTATCATTTATTTATTGTAGTATATTGCATGCTATACTTCATTGGGGTGAATTATAGTGCACTGCTTTCACTTACAGAGAAATACAAGATTATATTAAATGTATGATGTCACACATTTATATGACCAGATTATGAAAATATGTAATGTGACAGATAGCATTGTTGGAACGGTAATCTTTCAAAATATTTCAAAATAAAATAAATTCCAGGGATTTAATGCCATATCTAATCATGGTGTAGCCATGAAATAAAATACATTTCCTTGCACTGATCTGATTGTTCTAACATTGATGTAGAAGATCAGCCATGACCAAGGTGAATAATGGAACAAGATCAATGGGCCGAATGGACTACCTCACCATTATTTTCTATCTTTTGAAGAATGAATTTCTACAGGATACTCATTGTTTTGTATGCAATGCAATCAACAATTATGTACAGGGATTAAAATAATCTGCAATGCAAACTCATGAAATAGTTAATTGCCCAGTTAACGCATGTTGCCCCATAGTGCCAGGGATCTGGTTTATATTCCACCCTTGAGCGACAGTCTGTGTGGAGTTTTCATGTGCTCTCTGTGTCCAGGTGGCTTTCCTCTGGTTGCTGCAGCTTCCTTCCACAGTCCAAAGATATGCAGGATAGGTGGGTTGTCCATGCTAAATTGACCATAGTGTCCAGGGAAGTGCAGTCTAGGTGGATTAGCCAACGGAAATGCAGGGTTGAGTCTGGATAGGATGTTCTTCAGAGGGTCAGTCTGGACGAGATAGACCGAATGACCTGCGTCCCCACTGTAAGGATTCTATGATACAATGGTGAAACTGACTCGAATGGTCATAGGAATTAATTATTTTCACTTTTTGCAGAAATGAATAAAAATAAAATTGATTTTAGTCTATTAAGGATTCTGGCTGATGCTGTTGGCTTTTATTTTGCACGGGATAATTATTTTGGGTAATTTTCTTAATTATTCATTGGCAAGATGTGTTTTTACTGTAAAGTTCACCCTTTCCTTTCATCTCTACTTTATACTCGAGCACGATGAGTTGCTTTATTTATTCTGACACCTCAATTTGAATGGTGGGAAATTTCACAGCAGGTTTTACAAACAGAATTTACACTGAACGATACAAAGAGATTTTGGAGCAGGCAAGGAAGATGATGATAAAAGGTTAGAATATAAGGAATGACCTGAAGAAGGGAATAGACACTGGGCCATTGAGGGCAGAAATTTCACCTTGATAGTTAAAGGCCTAACTGTCACAGCTGGAATGTTAAATATCAGGAATGAACAAGAGAGTAGAATTGGAGAGACTTTGAAATTTCAGATAATAATAGGATGCTGAAAGGTCGGGCGTAGCAAATTGACGAGGTCTTTAATAATATGCACAATGAGGTTATTAAAGCAGAGAAATTGTCACTGTGTGAGTCAGTGAGCAAAGGCGTACAGAGATCAATGGCTCTAGGTATCAATAAGGAATGTTTCAGACTATTCTACTAACAATTACCAATGACTTTTGGATAGTGGGCACACTGGACGTGCCATTGTAATGGATCAGGAGGGCTCCAGTGTCAGATAGGGAGAGGCAGTAGCAAGTGGTTGGGGACCACTTAGTAATACCTATCCGGATAACATTCACATAGTGCCATTGGTTACACTTCATGCTTGAGTAATCTATTAAGCTGTCTGTCTCTCACAGTGAACTTGGTGGCAATTGCAATCCTATTCAGAGGACAGTGCGGACTCTCCAGGTGCATCACCTACTATTTGATGTCCATAGCCATGACAAATTCCCTTGTTATCATCACCGGCTGCATCCTTAACCGGATCAGCCGCATTTACTTTAGCTACAGTGTCCTGTCCACTACCCCTGTATGCAGGCTGACCACAATCTTGGTTCGCTGCAGCCGGGATCGCTCAGTCTGGCTAACTGCGGCCTTCACCATTGACCGTTTTGTGTTCATTTGTTTTCAGAGCCTGAAGATCAGATACTGCATAGAGAAGACTGCACAATTGGACATAGTAGCAATCTTTTTCCTAAGATATGTCAAAAAATTCCCTTTGTACATCATCTACAAACCCTTCTACATCC
>JAHRHZ010000101.1:3942625-3999561 GCA_024137785.1 Ginglymostoma cirratum
TGTCAAAAAATTCCCTTTGTACATCATCTACAAACCCTTCTACATCCTGGATGGTGTAGCCTGGTTCTGTGGCATAAAGTCTATCTTTTATACTTTACCCATCTAGCCGGCCTGTGACTGGATGGAACACATCTTAACCCCTTTTCTCCCGTTTCTCCTTATCCTGCTGCTCAATGTCTTGACCGTAAGACACATTTTAGCGACCAGCAAAGTCCGCAGGATGCTTAAACGTGCTGAGAGTGGCAGAGACCCCGAGATGGCAAACCGTAAGCGATCCATCATTCTGCTATTCGCCATTTCACTCAGATTCCTGCTGTTGTGGGCCACTGACGTTGGACATTTCCTTTACATGCAGTTTAAAGGTGATGCATACTTCAATAACTTGAATTTCAGAGACTTAACCTACATCTTGCAAGAGACGACCGACATGTTCCAGTTACTCAACTCCTGCAACAGCGTCTTCATTTATGCAATATCCCAGAACAGGTTCTGTGAGGAGCTCAAGAAGGTGTTATTCTGTCCTTTAACCATGCTTGCAGATTGTTTTAAAACATAAAATACCAGGAAAAAGTCTGCAAGCTGTTCAACATCAACTGATGTAACTCTTCATGGAGCAAACTCATTCTCGATTTAGCAATTGCTTAGTTGTAATTGCAGCAACTAAGTGATATAAGGCAAATAATTGATACATTTGTAATGAAGCTAATCATTGCTGATGTTTCTTCGGAGATGAAATCAAAGTCTGATTCGAGATTTTGCGGCAAAACGTAAATATCCCACAAACAGAATAGGAAGTGTTCTCTTTGTCACCCAGGGTTTATATCTGCCGTTAACTTAATACCTGTTCGAGCAGTTTTCTGACTATTTTTAAAAGTTAGTTCTGTACATTACTGCTGGGCACACATCTCCTGCCACTTTACTTGCAGCACATCAACAATATACTTAAATCCATGTAGAACAATTTGTGTTATCTGTGGTCATTAATAGAAAATCTTTACCTCCCCTATCTTCTTTTCTTTCTTCCGTCATTCTTGCCTTCCTTCCTTCCTTCCTGCTTCCTTTCCTTCTTTCTTCGAAATAACAAACTGGTCAGGGTTTTATCTGTGGCTGAGTAGTTAATTTCATGGATAAGACCAACAACTGAGGGTTTACCAGCGTAGGTGTGAATCCTGCTGACTACATTTCGTGACTTTGCAGTTTTTAAATGTGTTCCTGTTCAATTAATCATAGCTGAAACACCAGAAAAGCTGCCGAAACAAACGGTTCATTTCCTCACATTCAGAAAACTCGGGTTCTGAAGAAGAATCATACTAGACTCAAAACATTAATGCTGTTTGTCTCTCTTGCTGTCAGATCTGCTGAGTTTCTCCAGCATTTTATGCTTCCATTCTATAACCTGCAAGTCTGTTTACCATTCAACACCTTAAAGCTATCTGATAACAGCACTCCCAAACGAGTTGGCCTGGAGGATCTGTTTTCTTGTTGCATAACTCTGTACCTCACCCATCCCCACTGCTCCCACCCCCATCATTATACACAGACCCAGGAAATCTCCAGTAACTTTCTTTGCTCCAAAGGGAACAATTCCGGTCTTGAGACTCTCTACACAAAATGGGATTTCCTCATCCCTGGACATGGTGCATAGCGAAGGATTGAGAAGAGAATTTGGGAAAACATCATCAGTTGGCAGATGGAAAAAATATTAAGGAAGCAAAAGAGAAAACCCAGTCTCCAGCTTTGTAAGTTTTTAGAGAATCTTTGGGAACTGGCCTCAGAGGAGAGCAAAGGGTGAACTGTCCAAGTGAGCAGAGACAGTCAAGGCACTTACCCATTAATTAAGAGGGTGGCATGTTGACTCTGATGTTCTCGGGGACATGAACTGATTTGAGACATCCTACACATCAGGAATTCAAATCTCATCTCAGCTCCAGGACAATGAGGAAACTCGGGAATAGACAAGGGCTCGAAGGGGTGGCGGCCGCTGTTGTAGGCGAGCTGGTTTTCGGTGACAAATATGTCTGCAGTGTGGAAATCTGAAGCTTGAACTCACTGACAGCCTGCTTTAGGTTATCATGGAAAGGTTGAAATTATCTGTCGGTCTGGCCCAATTGGCCAGCACATTGTGCTGTTAACCAAGAAGCTGACTATCCAGGATACACTAGTCATAATCAGGTACTAAATGTGGTGCCTCGGACATGCAACCCTTGACCACTATGCTACTCAAGAATCCATCTATATTAGTCTTGAATAAGCACAATGTATCGGTCCGTATAGCAATTTATGGCAATAAATTCCACAGATGCCCCACCATTAGATTGAAAAAATAATCTCTTGACCTCAGTTGGAAAGGTTTGCCCCTTTCATGTGACATTTTGTTCTTAGGTCCCAGGCTGTCCTACTGGTGAAGACGCCTTCTCCACTTTCCACCCATACAGGCATCTCGGTATTCCCCCAACACCCAAATTTTAGCAAGGACAGACCCAAAGTCCTCAACTGCTCCTCATATGAAAAGCTGATCATCCACAGGATCTTTTTTGTAAACTACTTCTGAACCCCTCTTAGGCCAGCACGTCCTTCCTTTGATGTGGAATCCAAAGCGGCTCACAAAATTTCAATTGAAATATGGTCAAGGCCTTATACAGCCTCAGCAATACATTCCATCTCTTCTATTCAGTTTCTCAATGAATGAATGCTAGCTTTGCTTTTGCCCTCCTTACTGCCAATTGAACATGAATGTTAGACTGAAGAGAATACAGGAAAAGAACTCCTAAGACCCTTTTGAGCATCAGATTTCCAAAGTCTTTCCCCATTCGGAAAATAGTCTACACTTCCATCCTTCCTACCAAAGCATATAACCTCATTTTTCCATGTGATATTCCATCAGCCATTTTTTCTCGTTCACTCTCCTAGTCAGTCCATGTCTATCTGCAGCTTGTCCTCTTTGTCAATATTACCTGTCCCTACACCTATCTTTGTGTCATCTGCAAGCTTAGCAAAAATGCTTTCCATTAATTCGTTTAGATCCTTAATGTATAACATGAATAGTTGTGGTCCCAACACAGACACTTGCAGAACTCCATTAGTTACCGGTTGGCATTCTAAAAAAGACCCCTTTAACCCTACTGTCTGTTGTCTGCCAATCAACTAATCCTTGATCAATGACAATTCCATACGCCAAGCACCATTCACTCTTACCTTTTTAGCAGTTTCCCTGCTGCAATTTGTTAAAGGTCTTCTGGAAATTCCAATAGGTCACGATCACTGGCTCCTATTGCTATAACTTTCTCGTTGCATCTTCAAGCAATTGTAACAGATTTGGCAGGCATAACCTCGCTTTAAATTCGTGCTGACTCCAGAATCTTATGAATAACCAAGGATAGGCTAACTGGCCTAGAATGTCCTGTCCTCGGCCTCCCTCCCTTCTTAGACAGGGGTGTTACTTAACCATTTTTGAGCCCTGTGGGACCCTCCCTTCTTCCAGTGGTACCAGAACGTTTACCACCAATTTCCTCTCTCTTAACTTTTACATATACATAAAATCTTTTGCAAAATTGCATAGTGTCCTCAGATGTGAAGGTTAGCCATGGGGAATACAGGGTTACGGGAATTAGGCAGACGGTTGAGTCTGGGGGGATCCTCTTTGGATAGTTGGTGTGGACCTGTTGGGCTGAATTGCCTGTTTCCACACTATATGGATTCTATGAAATCTCTCTTTATTAGATAACCCCCACATTTGCAGAATGAATCTCCTTGGAACTGCGTCCAATGCAATCATATCCCTCCTCAAGTAATGGGATCAAAATTGTATGCAATACTCCATGTGTGAGCTCACTCAAACCTTACATGGTGACAGCAGCACTTCCATACATTTATGAACTATTACTTCTCCAATAAATTCTATTTGACTTACTATCTGCAGTACCTGCATATTACTTTTTGGCAAATCACGTATGAAAATATCCAAATTCCTCTATGCCAGGACACTCTGAAGTTTCTCTCCACATAGAGAATAAGTTGCTTTCTTCTGACCAAAATGGATAACTACATATTAAATTCCATCTGACAAATTTTGGACCATTCAACTAATCTATCTCTTTCTATTTGTAAATTTTAATTCTACTATTGCAACTTACTTTTGCACCAATTTTAGTATCATTTGAGAATTTGACAGCAGCACGTTCTATCCCTGCATCAAAGTCATAAATCTTGTTAACAAGGACTATGGAACTGATTTTCCAATTTTCTTTCCGTCAATGTGCATATAAAAATCAGGTAGCTTGGGAGCTCTGCGAACTGCATTTAGTCTTTAACTTCGTGACAACATCATGAATTATGTAGTGGATTTCCATAAAAGCACCACTCAATGTTGACATTTTCTAAAATAAAACAAGAAAGGTTTGGAGAATCTCAGCAAAGCTGGCAGGAAGGATGCCTACCCTGAAGAAGTTACCCTCCTCCCTCCGGGCAAACCTCAGGGAATCTCTCTCCCACTGCAACTCTCTCATAACCTCTTCGGCTTCGACTTGTCTGCCTCCTCTCCACCTATCCTCTCCTCTATCCATCCTCTA
Source organism: Ginglymostoma cirratum (assembly GCA_024137785.1). NCBI lineage: Eukaryota > Metazoa > Chordata > Chondrichthyes > Orectolobiformes > Ginglymostomatidae > Ginglymostoma > Ginglymostoma cirratum. Next base: position 3,947,194 of record JAHRHZ010000101.1, read on the forward strand.
TCCGCCTCCCCCTCTCTCCCTATTTATTTCAGAACCCTCTTCCCCTCCCCCATTTCTGATGAAGGGTTTAGGCCCGAAACGTCAAGTTTTCCTGCTCCTATGATGCTGCTTTACCTGCTGTGTTCATCCAGCCCCATGTTTGCTATCTAGGAAGCATTTTGTTGTTGCCTCTGTCCCAGAGGATTTTGATATATAATTTATGGCTTATCTTAAATTATATTAAATTGATAAAAATGACCCTGAGTGCCTGAAGGGCAGTGCTGACTTCATTTCCTGCTCACACTATGGTCCGCACACACAGTGAAGGGTCTGTGTTGTTGGCAATATAGCGTGCATCATTTTTATGAGCCTCTTGTGGTGCAGTGGTAGCAGTCCTAAGCCTGGATCTGGAGGCTCAGGTTCAAATGCCACCTGCTCCAAGGACGTGGAATGACATCTCTAAATAGGTTCATTCGGGAAAAATAGGTTAAACTGAACAAAATGTTCCAACCATTACCATGGACGTGCAATCCCATTATACATCCATCCCCCAAAAGGAAGGTCTCAGTTCTCTCTGCTTCTTCCTCGGGGTAAGGCCTGAGCATTCCCCACCAACCACCACCCTGCTCCACTTGGCTAAGCTCACCCTCACCAACTTCTCGTTTAACTGCTATCCTGTTCTTCCGATCAGAGGAGTGGCCATGCGTAACCGCATGGGTCCCAATTATATCTGTCTCTTTGTCGGGTACGTGGGATATTCCTTATTGCAGCCCTATTCCATATCCCTCCTACACCCTTTCTCCGATATATCGATGATATCATTGGTGCGGCTTCCCTTTATTAAAAAGAAAGGGCCACAGGCTCCGAAACTTTAACTCTGATTTCTCCACACAGATGTTACCAGACCTCTGATCTTTTAACGCAACCTCAGTTTTTGATTCTTGATTTCTAGCAACCGCAGTTCGTCGGGTTTTTGAAATATTCAGGCGGCTGTGTCTGTCCACCCGATCTCCCCGCCCCTCATTCACGGCGATTGGTTGGAGGACAATCGGATACTACGCTGAAGTCCAGACCCGCCCCCTCTTCCTATTGGTCCAGAGCTGCCTTTATTCACCCACCCACATTGTGCCAGCCAGCATGCGCAGTGCGGACATTGCAGTGAGTTGGAGGCTGTGCCGCCGAGTATCCTTTCCTCAAACAGCCAGAAATCCATTTGAAATAACACATTCCTGTTTGTCCTCCAGGTACTTGAGGAAGATCTTTCAGAAGAACAGAAATGTCACAGTACACAAGGCTACAGGCTAAGTGCTGAAAACTGGGATGATGGGCCTCTTTATGTTCTGTACAAACTCAGTAACTCATTTATTTTGGAGGAGAAGCTTATCTTCAGTGAAAAAAGGCCAAAAGCTGTGTCAGTAAGAAAATAAGCATGTATCTCCACTGTCATCCCTGGTAGTCTAGTGGTTGTGAGTTGGCGCTGTCACTGCTGTGGCACAGGTTCCAATTTCAGTCAGGGAATCAGAATTTATTGTTCTTGACAGTTACAAAATCAAACACAGGTCTGTCTCTGTCGGGAATCCTTTCAGTGTCTCGGATCAGTTGATGTCCCCGAGAACATCAGAGTCAATGTCCCAAACTCTTAAAGAAGGGAAAGCTGCCTCTGTTCAGTTGGAAAATTCACATTCGTTCTCCTCTAACTCCACTTCCCAAAGAATTTCTAAAGACTCACAAAGCTGAGACTGGTTTTGGTTTTAGTTTTGTTTCCTTTCCATTCCCGGGAGATGCAGTGATTGGGCCGGTGGGGGGCGGGAAATTGAACGTGAATTTTGTGGGACTATTTCAGCTACCCGTACTCTGATATTCTCGGTGACATTCACTGATGTGAGACATTGAAAGGATTCTCGTTCCTGCAGATCAGACATTCAAAGCTCAACTCGGTTGCAAGACAATGAAGAAGATTAGTTTGTAAGTATTTTAAAAACGTGAATTACACTTGAGCCAGGCAGGAGACAAACCTGGTCCCTAGTCAGGCACGTTATCCATTACACCACTGGCCCCATGTATGGGCAATGTTTACATGCGGAGGGTTGTGGTGTTAACAGGGACATGAGCAGCAATGGTAACATTCACAAGGTGAACAATCAGGAAAGATAATCACCGTCACTGCTTCAGTTCAATGGTCCCCACTTAGTGAAGTGGTGAGTTTTACCAGCAAAGAAAACACACTTGTCCTCAGGAGGCTGCTTCAGTGTCTTCTCTTTTACTGCTGGATTCATCATGAAGTTACCTCTTGCTGTTCCACAAGGACTTCTGTGGACTCCTTTTCTTCTATTCTCATTCCTTTGTTCCCAGTTTGGTAGGAATAACAAGGTGTGGTGCGATAAACTGCAGATTTAGTGGGGAATGTTGTGGTGATGGCACAGACAGGATGAGCTGATCAACCTCATTCCCTGCTGTCGCCATTCATTCATTTTACACCAACAGGAAAGACATTACTCTCCTATAGCTGTGATGGCCTTTTTTCTGGTGGATTCTAAATTTTATTTATAACTCTAAAGACTCACAATCTTTGAGAAGAAATGTCTCATTATCTCCGCCCTAAGTGACAGACACATTATCCTGAAAATGTGAGCAGAGTTCTAGACACTCCAGCCGGGAGGAAAAAGCCTCCCAGCAGCTCCACTCTGAAATTATCTCAGAATTTCTGACTTTACACAGAGCAGGAATGGGAATAGAGGAATATTTACAGAAGGAGAGGTGGAGAATGTGAAGGTGGGGGAATTGAATATGGAGGGACAAAGACATATTGAGGAAGATTATGAAAGGAACCAAATCTCCATTCGACATGGCTGCTCAATGACACAAAGGAAAGCAGAACCTTTCACCACCTCAGAGCAACAGAAGCAGCATTAGAGCCGATGAACTTTCTTCAAATTTGTAAAGTCAATAGTTGTAAGCTAAGGAGAGAGAGCGATTTTGATTAATATGCTGATTCGACAGATAAAGCTGATTATTTCCCGCGGCATTATAAAATAGAAATTCATAACAAACCTGCTTCTGACGATCGATCACTGGATCTGAAACATCAACTCTGTTTTTCTGCACAGATGCTGCCAGACTGGCTGAGCTTCTTTCTCAATCATAGATAGTAAGAACTGCTGGAGTCAGAGATAACACAGTGTGGAGCTGGAGGAGCACAGCAGGCCAGGCAGCATCAGAGGAGTCGGAAGGAGGGTCCTGATCCGAAACATCAGCTTTCCTGCTCCTCTGATACTGCCTAGCCTACTGTGTTCTTCCAGCTCCACACTGTTATCTCTTCTTGATCAATTCCTGTTTTTGTGTCAGATTTGGAAAGTTCACTGTCTTATGTTAATTTGAGTAACATCTGGGACAAAACAGTTTACTTTCCAACTCCTGAAGGACCAGTGACAAATGCAGGTCGCCATGGTAAATTAATGCAGAAGAGCATCTATTCCCTGGCTGGGAATCAAACCCAGGCCGCAGCACCAAGAACACCAAATCCTAGCCAATGGACCACCAGGGAAAGTGGCAAATGCTGGCGTACATGTTCCCAATGACACTGCTTTTGTGTTTTCATTTTTGACCATTTTCACTGCAGTTAAGTTTCTCCATCTTTGATTTTTTATAGCGTTGAAGAAGACCATTCGGCCCATTGTGTCCACGCAGGCTCAAACCTCCTTCTATTCTCGTCACAGTTTCTAGCATTTGGCCCATAGCTTTGCGTGCTCTGACATTTCAAGGGCAAATGTCAAAGACACTTATCCCCGTAATCTCAAATGACAACAAATTGGACTGAAGTTTGAGATGGTAAAACTGTGTTAATACCCCTCTGAGGAAGTTATAATCATTTCCACCCACAGAGGGAGACAAACAGACATATCCCTGAGAGCGATAGAGGCCTCAGGATTATACCCGCTCCATGTTCCTCACATCCACTCTCTGTCCACACACAGTTCATGTGACAAAAGGCAGCTTTAGGTGGATCACAAGTGACTTCTCCAGACAAAAAGAATCGTTACTGTGAGCTGGGATATGAAGTGGACAGTTGAGTTGAAATAGCCCCGCAAGCTGCTCATGTTCAACTTCCAATTTCAAAAACTCACCGACCCAATCACTGCAGCTCCTGGGAATCGGACAGGACAGCGCCCAACAGACATCCCTCACTAAAGACAACTGACAGAAGGTGTTATGACATGGAATGGCCAAACCCCTCGAATAATTAAACTAAAATACAAACCCCAATCTGTTATGACAGGAGTAGGGGTTCCAGTCTAATAATTACCCCCTTAACATCCAGAGAAGCTCACCTCTCTCCTTGTAATCTATTGAAAGGGTATTTAATAGAAAGTGAAATCCTTTATCTCCACTTTACAAGTAACAAGAAACAATTTATTTACTAAATCCAACAATGAGCAAATTAATAAAATTACTAACAAACCGATGATTCCCCCTTAGACTGCTAACTACTCCCTAAATGGTCTAAATTCTGCTGGAATGCTGTTTAAATAAAAACAGGTCCCCCTAAATAAACTCAATTAATAAGGAGCAATAAATAAATTATAACGTAATCTCTCAAAGTTCGCACAGGCTGTCTTCTGGAATATTCTGTCATCTCCTCTCTCTTCACAAACGTCTTTCTTCCTTTAATTCTGCTGTCAGGAATGTTTTATCTCTATAATTTCATCAATGAGGACTTTGAGCTAAAATGCTGTGGTACGTTTGATGAACTCGATGTGCTGTCTCTGAGAGCTGAATGGTGCTGACTCTGGCAGATGACAGTCGGTTCTCTCCGATTTTCCGAATGCCCTCGCCTTATGTACCCATTATGACATCATCACATTCTTACCATGTGATTGGTTTCAGGTTGTCAACACCATCAGATTTCAATCCAATTGGCTTCCTGTATCTACGGCCTTCGTTGACATTCATTGGCCAAATTCAAACAAGGCGGATGCTTTGCCTGCCGCCTGGAAGGCTTGGATACATTTGTTTCACATTTGAGGCTCTCTGTCCTGGCAACTTCAGCTGCTACTCAGAGACAGACTTTGTTTTAATTTCTAAGTACAGACAAAGCATAAATCTCAAAGAAACCACACATTTTAGCTCCCTGCATTCCACTTCACAATTATTCCGCCCAAATCCATAACATTAGGAAAACTTTAAACACTTCCATGTTGCAGCGCTTTCTGCTTCTGTCCCTGCCTCCCTTCCAGCTCCCAGCTCAATGAGCTGCTTGGTACGAACACGGATTGATCATGAAGTCAATCCTTACCTGGAAAGCAGGGCCAGGGATTGTAAGACAAGGCATTGAGAAGCAATGGGTTTGTGCATGGCTGGGTAAAGAAACGCCAGTGTCGTATTTTCCTGATTGTCCCATATACTGATTCCAGGTATATGCACAGTGAAAGTTACCCCCAGTCTCAACGGATAACGTGCCTGACAGACAGGAGTGTATTTTGCAAACACTGTTCTGTCAATACACAAACTGAGATCTCCAGCACTGAAGAAAACCCCTTCAGGTCTGCAGCAGCTTAACCCAAGATACTGTGTATTTTAGTCTCATTTCCAGCACCTCACTCAGCCTCAAGTGTACATATAAACATGTCTCAACTCCAATGTTGTTCCACTCCGACCGGCAGTGAGTTGCATATTCTCACCATTGGCGATCTGGATGAAATGCTTTGCCCCCACTCTCCTGTGATTCTTGTCACAAACAGGGAAGCGGGAAGCAAACTCCCTTCCGATTTCCCTCAGCGCTCAACCACAGTCGGCAGGATTTGAAACTGCCCAGGGACATCCCAATGGGTTTCAAATTCCATCTCCTTAATCACTCGGCGATGACTGCAGCAGTGCACTACCCACTCGCCTTTCCAGGTCTCTTTCCCTGTGGGGCTGAGGAGTGACTCATTACTGGGTTTGTTTGAATCCAATCACTTCACAGATTTCAAAAGAGTTAAATTCAATACATGGTGGGTCTGCTTGATTCATCCTAACAGGTGGAATACACATTCATTTAAAAATAAAGACATAAATTGCTAGAAAAAACTCAGCAGACCTGGAAGCATCTGTGGACAGAAAATCAGGGTTAATGTTTTAAAAGTCTGTTTTATCTCACAGATACTGCTAAACCTGTTGAGTTTCTCCAGCAGTTTCTGTTTTTGTTTCAGATTCCCAACATCCGCAGCTCTTTACATTCGCCGTTAAAACCAAATCGAACCGCCTTTGTGGTTACTCACTGGATAAGATTTCCATTTGGGGAACATTTTCCTGACCGTATTAAAAAGTGGAACTGAGGAGCAAAGAGAACTGGTAGAGTGCAAAAAATAATCACTCCCTCCGGGGTGGCCGTGAAAAGCCAAATTCCCACTTAACAGCCAATAGCTCTGACCAGTTGCGCCGCAGAGACTGATGAGCCATTTGCCTGCACAAAGCCTTAAAGCAGACTGTCAGTGAATTCAACTTTCAGACTGCTTTTCTTGGAATGACAATTGTCCTCTATCAGTTTTACTTTTCCAAAATAAAGCTTGGTGCATTCATTGTGGAGACAAGGGAACAGTCTGATCCCACCCTCTGTAGACATATCCACGTCACCGGGAACCAACTCTCCTACAAACGGGGCCATCTGACTTCAAGCCTTTCAGTACCTTGTCTGTTCCTGAGTTTTCTCATTGTCCCGAAGCCGAGATGAGGTTTAAATTACTGGTGTGCAGGAACAAGCATCCTTTCAGTGTCTCAGATCAGATCATGTCCGGACAACATCAGAGTCAACGTCTCGGCCTCTTAAAGAAGAGTCAGGTGTCTTGACTGCTTGGTGTCACTTGGAAAATTCACCCTTCTGTAATCAAGATGAGGCCAGAGAATGGCGACTGTATGCATGTTTCACTGTGACCATGTATTCCTATACTTAGTCCATGTAACAATACAATCTACATCTAAATCTAAATTTATTCTCCTGTGATTCCGCTGTCCAGAGAGTTTCTAAAGAGTCACAAAGTTGGGGACTTGGTTTTCCGTTTTGCTTCCTTAACGTTTTTCCAAATGCCAACTGACAATATTTTCCCAAAATTTCTTCACAATCCTGCACCTTGCACCACATGCATGGATGCAAAATCCTATTTTGTTGACTGAATCCCGAGGCCAGGAATGTACTCATTGGAACAATGAAGGTTACCCAGGGATTTCCTGGGGCTGTATATAATGACGGGTGAGGGAGTGGAGGGATGGGCAAGTGGATAGTCGGAGAAATTGTTGCCATTGACTGGTGTCAGTTACTAAATTGCTAGGATCGATGATGTTTATTGAAAAACAGAATTTACTTAGAATAAATACAGAGAATGCTGTAGAAATTCAACAAGTCCAGCAGTATCTATGGAAAGAGAAACAGAGCTAAAAGTTAGAGCATGGTAAAATTCTCGTTCACATCTCATGTTTCCTGAATGTCAACAAATGGGCGGACCTGAGAAAATGTGGTTTTGGTGTAAGTGGCATTCGTGTGATAACTCATTGAGCATCAATTTCTTTAAAATCGGCAAGTTGAGGAAACATAGCTGGCAGGACTCAAACCTGTGCAGGGAAACCCCAATGGATTTTTAATTCATCGCCTTAACCACTCGACCACAACTATAGGCGCTGACCTGGTGTTTGTTACTTTTCATGAAAAGGTTTCAACAGGAAAGGTGATAATTCGGCTGTTCTGTCTGCCCCACGGCCCTGATGTTTCCTGTTACCCTATAATTGATTAAAACGGAGGAGGCTGTTGGGAGATTAAACTGAACTACATATATTGATGAGAAATAGAGTGGATGGGAGGGATCCATTTCGATAAGTGGAGAGATTACCATTAAAGACTAGGCCTGAATCCACACTGCGCATTGGCTGACCAGTTACTGGTCTCTCCCCTCCACCTGGCTGCTCCTTCTGGTCCCAGGAAATACGCTGTAAAGTACAGGCCAGAATCTGCATGGAGCTAGATTTATAGACTTACTGACTCCTGTGTCCCACTCCACCTCCCAGCCGCTACTCCAAGAAAGTGGCTTGTAAACATTCGGCCTGAATCCGCACGGCACTAGGTTTCCTTACTCACCAGCTGCTATGTTCCTCCCTGCCCACTGCTCCAGGCTAAGTGCTCCAAGATACTTAATTTATAGGCTTACCATATACTGTGTCCCTCCCCGCCATCCAGCCGCTGCTCCAAGCTAAATGCCCCATAAAAACTAGGCCTGAACCAGCATGGCAGTAGATTTACAGGCCTCTGGTTACAATGGCCCGTTCCACCTTCTGACCACCTCTCAAAGAAAGTGCCCTGTAAAGACGAGGCCCAAATCCGCACGGCGCCAAATTTATAGGCTGGCCAGGTGACGGTGTTCCTCCACGTCTCCTGGTTGTTGCTGCTGCTTCAAGGAAGTTCCTGGTAAAGACTAAGCCCGAATCTGCACAGTGCTAGATTTACAGGCTTACTGGTTACTGTGTCCCTCCTTGCCTTCTGGCCGCTACTCCAAGAAAACACCATGTAAAGACTAGGCCCAAATCCACACTGCGCTAGATTTATAGGCTGACCAGGTGACGGTGTTCCTCCACGTCTCCTGGTTGCTGCTGCTGCTTCAAGGAAGTACCCAGTAAAGACTAGGCCTAAATCTGCATGGCACTAGATTTACAGGCTTACTGGTTACAGTGTCTTTCCCGCTTACCTGCCTTTGCTCCAAGACAGTGCCCCGTCAAGACTAGGCCTGAATCCACATGTCGGTAGACGTATATGCTTATGGATTACTGTGTGCCACCCAAGTGCCCTGGAGAGACTAGGACCAAATCCACACAGTTCTAAATGTATAGGGTGACAGGGTTACTGTATCCCTGCCCACCGTCCGGCAACTGCTGCTGCTTCAAGGAAGTGCCCAGTAAAGATAAGGCCCAATTCTGCACGGTGCCAGATTTATTGGCTTACTGGTTACTGTGTCCGTTCTGCTCACCGGCCACTGCTGCAAGGGACTGCTCTGTAAAGACTTGGCCTTAATCCACATGGCACTGGATTCATAGACTTATTGGTTACTGTGAACCTCCCTCCTGGCTGTTGCTCCAGGCTAAGTGCATTGTAAAGACTAGGTCCAAATCTGCAAGGTGCCAGATTTATAGGCTAAAGTTTACTTTGTCCCACCCCGCCTTCTGGCTGCTGCTGCTTTGAGGAAGTGCCCAGTAAACACAGGGCCAGAATTCACACGGAGCTAGATTTACTGGCTTACTGGTTACAAGAAAGTGCTCTGTAAAGAATCCGTGTGGCATTGCATTCATAGGCTCACTAATCACGGTCCCCACTTCCCGGCTGCTGCTCCAAGCTAAGTGCATTATAAACAGTAGGCCCAGTTCCACACAGCACCAGATTAATAGTCTTACTGATTACTGTGTCCATCTGTGCCTCGCAGCTGCTGCTATGAGAAAATGCAGTGCAAAGTCCAGGCCTGAATCTGCATGGAGCTGGACTTATAGGTTTACAGATTACTGTGTCCCGCTCTGCCTCCTGGCCGCTGCTACTACTTCAATGAAATGCCTGGTAAAGACTAGGCTTGAATCTGCACGGCACTAGATTTATAGGCTTACCGGTTACCCAGTCCCTCCCTGACTCCTGCGAAAGGTACAACACAGTGTTTGATATCTCAGAATCATATTGATGACAGGTACAGACGTGATGGGCTGAAAGGCATCTCTCAGTGTTGTAAAACTCAAGAACTCTCTTTATCTGTCCTTCACTGTCTCCATCTATCTCAGTCTCCCTCTTTCTGTCTCTCATATATATAAAATATATATATATAAAATTTTCACACTGATTTTATGGCACAGGCAGCCCTTAATTCGCTAAGAACAATGTCATAATAGCTATTCCAATGACTGTCAACCCACAGTGGAAAAGCCTCCCTGCACACCAACATTTGGAAGATTCAGTTTTTCTTATTACAAGTGAAGTGATTCCCTCTTCACTACATTATATTCCATCATCACTCCTTGCCGACTTAGTTAACCTGCCCATATCTGTTTGCAGCCTGTTTGTATCCTCTCAGATTCCTTCCCACCTAACCATTTATTTTTGCTCAATCTGGATTAATGGTTTGAATTCTTTGAGAAGGTGAATAGATGCAGGGGAATACCAGCAGTCTGGAGAAATAACCAAACACGTGGCAGTTAATAGATACAGAGTTAGAGTTCCTCAAAATAATCCACACCACACACAATTTCCCAGGACAGGTACAGCATAGGGTTTGATGCCACAGAATCAAAATATCACTGGATGTACATTAAGAACAGGTGCTAAGCTATTCAGCAAATTTCACTTCACATTTCCTTTTCTGATAATCTCTGTTCTGCTCTGATTTACTGTTAGATTCCTGCTCTTAACATTCACAGGAATACTCACCTGAATCCCATGTGCCATGTCCTGCTCCCAAACACAGCACCTGATTGGAATGTGAGATGGCAAGAACTGCAGATGCTGGAATCAGAGATAATAAAGTATGGATCTGGAGGAACGCAACAGGCCAGGCAGCATCAGAGGAACAGGAAAGGTGGTGTTTTGGGTCAGGGCCTTTCTTCAGAAATGAGGAGGAGGAGGGGAACTCAGAAATAAATAGAGAGAGGAGGGGTGGGGCTGGGGAAGTTAGGTGGGATGGTGATAGGTGAGTGCAGGTAGGCAATGGTGGGGATTGGTCAATGAGGTGGGAGGAGTGGATAGATGGGATAGAAGATGGACAGATTTGTGGGTCAAGAAGGTGGGGATGAGAGGGAGGGTTGGTCTTGGGATGAGGCTGATCGGGGTTGGGAGGGAAATATACCACTGGCATTATTCCCCACCTCTTCTTCTGTTACATTGATGACTGTATTGGTGCTGCCTCGTGCTCCCACGAGGAGTTGCCTTTCACTCCAAATTCAAATTCACCTGTACCATCTCCGATACCTCTCACTCCTCCCTCAACTTCTCTATTTCCATCTGTGATGACAGCCTCATAACTGACACCTATTTCAAGCACACTAACTCTCACAGCTACCTAGACTATACCTCCTCTCACTCATCTTCCTGCAAGAATGCAATCGTCTACTCCCAATTCTTCTGCCTCCACCACATCTGCTCCCAAGATGGGGCCTTCCACTCCTGCACATCCCAGATATCCTCATATTTCAAGGATCGTAACATCCCCCCTCCAGCAATTGAAAATGCCCTCAAACACAACTTTTGCATTTCCCATACCTCTGCCCTCACATCGTCTGATTGGAATGTGGTGTGTTTTTATTTGTATTCACTTTTGTGGGATGTGGGCGTTGCTGGCTGGCCAGCATTTCTTGTCCATCCCTAGTTGCCCTTGAGAAGGTGGTGGTGAGCTGCCTTCTTGAACTGCTGCAGTCCTCCTGGTGTGGGTTGACCCACAGTGTTATTAGGGAAGGAATTCCAGGATTTTGACCCAGCGACAGTGAAGGAAGGGCGATATATTTCCAAGTCAGGTTGGTGAGTGACTTGGAGGGGAACTTGGAAGTGGTAGTGTTCCCATATATCTGCTGCCCTTTTCTTTCTAGATGGAAGTGGTCATGGGTTTGGGAGGCGCTGTCTGAGGATCTTTCATGAATTTCTGCAGTGCATCTTGTAGATAGTACACACTGCTGCTACTGAGATACAGGAGATTTTCAGTGTTGGAGGCACATCTGTCTTGAGCATAAACCAGTTGTGTGAATGTGTTAGATTAGTTATATTTCTGTTTAGTTGAGCTTTAATGTTTGGAAAACCCAATATACTTTTGTTATTCAATATCCCCTTAGTTACTCTGTGTGTGTGTGTGTGTGTGTGTGTGTGTGCGTGCGCGTGCGTGCGTGCGTGCCCGATAACAATGGGGGGCAAATGCTCCTTTACTCTCGTACTTATGATGAACCATTATGTCTGGGTCCTTGTACATAAATCACAGTAAGCAAATGTGGTGCCACCAAATTCGGAAGGATGACTGAGATAACAAGGTGTGGAGCTGGATGAACACAGCAGGCCAAGCAGCATCATAGGAGCAGGAAAGCTTGACGTTTCGGGCCTTGACCCTTCATCAGAAAATGTGATGAAGGGTCTAGGCTCGAAACATCAAGCTTTCCTGCTCGTATGATGCTGCTTGGCCTGCTGTGTTCATCCAGCTACACACCTTGTTATCTCGGATTCTCCAGCATCTGCAGTACCTTTTACCTTGGAAGGATGACTGATGGGTTGCCAGTTATTACCAGTTAATGGCAGTAAGAATGTGAGGATGTCTTGCTGTGATTGTACACGGATTTGGGGTAGAAAATGGACACCATGAATCAACTCAAAAAACCTAGCAGATGTATGTGGCAATTTATAGGTATTCCAAGAGAGACAGACAGAGAGAAAAAGGTAGACACACACATATACACTGACTAAGGGACAGGGAGTCACAGAAGGATACTTGGCATCTAATCAAGTCAATCTATGATTTAAAAAAATAAACATTTCACCGGTAAAGACATGTTACAAAGCACATTGTGAAGTGGACATAGGAATCTGCAAATTATGGGATTAGAAGTCACAACATACTCAGCATGAATTTGTGAGGGTTAGATCATGCCCCACAAACCTTATTGAATTCTTTGAAGAGGCGATCAAACACGTGGACAAAGATAGATCAGTGGATGTGGTATACGTGGATTTAAGTAAGGCGTTTGATAAGATTTCCCCATGGTAGCCTCATGCAGAAAGTAAGGAGGCAGGAGATAGGTGGAAATGTGGCAGATTGGATTCAGAATTGGCTGACCCTTAGAAGACAAAGCGTGGTAGTGAACGGAAAATATTCAACATGGTGCTCAGTTACGAGTGGTGTACCACATAGATCTGGCCTGGGTCCTCTTCCTATTTGTGATTTTTGTAAATGATTTGGATGTAGGAGTGGAAGGGTATATTAGCAAGTTTGTGGACGATATTAAGGAGGGTCGAGTTGTGGACAGTGTGGAGGGCTGTTCTAGGTTACAAAGGGACATTGTTAGGGTGCTGAGCTGGGCTAAGAAGTGGCAGATGGAGTTTAACACTGAAAAGTGTGAGGTGATTCATTTTGGAAGGATAAATTTGAAAGCAGAATACAGGGTTAACAGGAAGATTCTTGGCAGTGTGGAGGAGCAACGGAATCTTGGGGTTCATGTTCACAGTTCGCTGAAAGCTGCCATCCAGGTGGATAGAGTTGTTAAGAAGGCGTATGGGGTGTTAGCTTTCATTAATAGAAGAATTGACTTCAAAAGCCGTGAAGTTATGCCCTAGCTGTACAAATCCTGGTTCGGCCACATCTGGAGTACTGTGTCCGGTTCTGATTGCCTCATTACAGGAAAGATGTGGAAGCGTTAGAAAAGGTGCAGAGGAGATTTACCAGGATGTCACCTGGAATGGAGGGAAGGTCTTACTAGGAAATGTTGTGAGAGCTAGGGCTTTTCTCTTCAGAACAGCAAAGGATGAGAGGTGAACTTGATAGAGGTGTATAAAATAATCAGAGGTACAGATAGGGTGGACAGCCAGAAACTTTTTCCTAGGGTGGAGGTAGCTTTTACGAGGGGGCATAGTTTTAAAGTGAGTGGAGGTAGATATAGGGGAGATGTCAGAGGTAGGTTCTTTACTCAGAGAGTGTTCAGGATGTGGAATGCATTGCCGGTGAGGGTAGTGGAGTCGGCCTCATTAGGGTCATTTAAGCGGCTATTAGATAGGCATATGAATGATAGTATAAGGTAGGGGTGGAGTTTAGATAGACCTTAGGTTTAGGGTAAAAGTTTTGCACAATATCGTGGGACGAAGGGCCTGCACTGTGCTGTACTGTTCTATGTTCTTTGTTCTAACATATTCTGGTTTGGGTCCGGGAGCTGTTCCCACTCTGTTCACCAACAAATCCTTATTACCCCATTCCCATTCTGTTCCCATTACAACAATGCCCTGTCCATTTGTCATACTGTTCCCCTGGCAACAGTTTCCAAGACTGCTCACATTGGATTTATCTGAAAACTGACTTTTGCCCTCTCCTTTCTCCATTCCCCAAGAAACAATCTACCGTTTCACTCCCATGCTGTTTGCAAACAACTGTCTCCCTTTCCATACCCACTCTGTTCTCAGAGAAACTGCCTCTGGCTGCAATACCATCATACCCCACTCTGTTGCCCTAGCAATGACCCATTGTTCTACCCATGCTCTGTGCTCCTGGCAACGTCCTCCTGCCTCCCATCACTGTTGTGCGAGTAATGGCCAGCGGTTTAATGCACACTTTTCCTGTAGTAATGGTCAAGGGACTGACCCCCACTCCATTTGTTAAGAATGGGGCTTGCGGCCCCACTCATACACTTGTCCCTTACCAATGGTCTCTGGCCTCACTCCACACTGTCACCCTCGCAACAACCTGTAATCTCATTTTGACTCTGCTTCCATAATGCTGACATTCAACCTCACTTAGCAATGGGCACAAGACCCAACCCACACTCTGATCCCCCAGTAACGATCTACTGCAATACCCCCGGCCTACTTCCTTAACAACAGGCTGTGTCCCAGACGCCACTTTTTTCCCTAGCAATTCCTGCGTCCTCAACCCCACTCTGCCACCACCCCCAGCAACAGCGTGTGGACCCAAGCTCACTATGTTCCTCAAGCCCCTAATCCCACTCTTTTCCCTTCGGGAGGGCCTGTGGTCCCACCTTCACTCTGTTCCCATAGCAATGTCCTGTTGTTCCACCCACACTCTGTTTCCTTAGCCAGCGGCCACTGGTCCCACCCTCAAATCTGCTCCCCAACAACAGCCTGCAGCACCACCACAGATCTGTTCCCAGAGCAACAGCATGCTGTCCCACTCCCCAGTTTTCCCCTGGCAACGTCCTGTGGCCCCACTCTGACTCTATTACCCTAGCAAACGTATCTGACCTCACCTCCATGCTTTTCCTTGAGCAATGGTCTGCGACACCAGGCCTCAGTCTGTTCCCCTAGCAATGGCCAGTTGTCCCACCTCCACTCTGTTCCCCGAACCATACCCTGTGGACTCTTGGCAACTCAATTCCCCTAGCAGGGGCATCTGGCCCCACTTCCATACTTGTTCCCCAGCGATGGCCTGCGATCCCACTCTCTCATTGATCACCTATCAATGGCCTGTGGACCTACTCTCAGTCTGTTCCACTAGCAAAGGCTGATGTCCCATAACCACACTGCTCCCCCAGGATTGGCGTACATACACAGACCCACTCTGTTCCCGAACAGGGACACCAACATTGTTTCCATGGGAATGGCCTGTGGCCCATCACCGCTCTGTAGCCTCCGTAATGGCCATTTATCATCCTCTCCACTGTGCACCTAGCAATGGCCAGAGATTATACCCTCACTGTATTTGCTAGCAACAACAAGTGTCCCGGCCCCCAATCCTAGAAATGGCCAGTGGCCTCACATTCACACTGTTTCCCTGGAAAAGGCCCGTTGTCTCACAACCAATCTTTTCCCTAGCAATGCCCTCCAGCCTCATTTGCACTCTTTTCATCTAGCAACAGCCTGCGGCTCCAGGACTACCCTCTTTCCATAGCAATGGCCGTGGGCACAACCCCACTCAGTGCCCCTATAAATGGTCTGTTTTCAGACCCCTCTGATCCCATAACAACAGCCTGCGGCCACACTCCCACACTTCTCCCCTAGCAAAGGCCAATGGTTGTACATTCAATCTGTTTCATCGAAAAAGCCTGTTGACAGAACCCACTCTTTTACCCTAGCAACATTGTCTGGGCCCACCCACACACTGATCCCCTAGCAACAGCCTACAACCACACACCCACTCTGTTCCCTTGCAACACTCAGTGGTCCTACTCCCTCTCTGTTCCCCTACTTCCAGGAGGTGTTCCCACCACCACTCTGTTCACCTAGCAATGGCTAATTATCGTCCCCCAGTCTGCTCCGTAGCAACGGCCTGTGGACACAACACCACTCTGTACAACTAGCAAGGAGTAGTGGTCCCCACAACCACATCGGTCCCCTAACAATGCCCTGTTGTCCTACTGTCACACTGTTCCCCTCGCAATGATCCGTGATCAGATGCCCACTCTGTTCCCTAGCAATGCTCTGTGCTCCCAATTGCACTCACTGCCCCCAGCAACAGTCAGATGTCCCACTCCCACATTTTCCTCCAGCAATAACCAGTGTCTGAAATACGCACTTTTCCCCAGAAACAGCCTGTGGACATCTTCCACACTGTTCCCGATTAACGGCCTGCTGCCACAACTCCACTCTGTTTCCGAGCCAATGGCCTGCTGCCCAACTCTAACTCTTTTTGTTTAGGAAAGCCTAATGGTTTACCATCTACGCTTTTCTCCGAGGAATTGCCTGTGGACCTAGTGGCAGACTATTACTTGAGCAATGGTCTATTGCAGTGTGCATGGACTGCAGAGGCTCAGGAAAACGTCTCACCACCTCCTTCTCAAGGGGACCTCGGGATGGGCAATGAAACTGGCTCACATTGCATCATGCCCTCTATAGACCCCTTTCCAGCTGTCTGAGCCTCCTCTCTGATCAATCAAAGCATCCAATTTAACCCACAAAGTTTATCATCTTGATCACTAAATGGTCCTCTCCTGGTCACCAGGTTCAGCTGGCCAGTATCTCCTATCTGCACAGACAAAGGCTTCTCTCATGCGTGTCAAAGTGCAACATCATTCTGGCTAAAGGCCTGTATCCAGCTGGACTGGGCAACGGGACATCACATTGTCCATAATGTGTAAACAGGCTCTGATATACCAGAGGGTGTGGAGTACAAGGCTCGGAGCCAGTGAGTGAGTCCAGTGGAATACAAGGCTCTGTCCTTCCCACAAAGGAGCCTGAAGAAACTCCACCACAGGGCTGTGAGGTGTGTGTCAGTGTGACTGAAGGGCGGAGAGGGGGAAGGAGGGAGAGGAAAATGAAATCGAGAGGAAACGAGAATAGATAGAGAGTGATGGAGGAGGAGGGAGAGATACCAAAAGCCAAAAAGGGAGGGAGAAAGAGAGATGGAGAGAGATTGAGGGAGCGCGAATGACATAAAAATAATGGAGAGGAACGATAGTAAGGAATGTCAGAGGAAGAGAGGTTTGGAGAGAGTGAGGAATTTATAAGATAGGTAGAGATTGTGGGATGGAGACAGTTTGAATGAGAAAATGAGAATGAGAGTGAGACGGACACTGAAAGAGAGTGAGAAAATTGGAGAGAGATTGCTGGAGGAGAGAGAGGGAAAGAGGGAAAGTTTGAGTTTGTGGGGAGTACGGGTGGGAGGCAAATATGAAGCGAGAGGTTCACCAGATGTGAAAACAAGGATAGAGTGACTGAAATCCAACTCCTGAGCTCAGTGCTGGTCCCCTTCACTCCCCTGGTGAACCAGACTTAGGGCGGAGACTATCTCCCTCCAGCTTAGCTTCTTCAACAAATAAACAAACAAAATACCGTTAGCTCGGCTACTTGACAATTTTTTTTAAAAAATGATCATTTTATTATTTACAAATTTTAGGTTTTAGGTCCAGCGAGTGGAATAGTGCCCTTTTTTCACAAGCCCCTGAGTTGGGAGAAACTTTGAAATGTGTCCCTGTAACTTGTGAGATAATTTTGGACAATCCAGGACAACCGTCAATCTGTTGCCACAAAAACAGGCTGCTTCATTGCTGAAACATTGGACTGAAATGGAGAAAATCCTGGATGGATTGACTAATGAGTGAATTTGATTGACTGAATTTGGATAAAGGGATATTTCAGCACATTCTTCAGTTGCTGTCTGAACTTTGTCTGTGTTACCGCATAAATCGCGATGTCTGTGCAGCAACTGAGGAGCTGCAGCATGAAGCCTAATTCCAGCACAGAGTAACCTAGATACACAGAAATATGCCCAATATTATTCATCCGGTGTGATATAGAATACAGCATTAACGTTGACCATAACAGAATGAAATTGGCCGAGATCACAAATAGTAACATGATGGCTTTTTTTGGATTTTTTATTTCTGTGTCACACTGACTGTCCCCATTGGTGTGAGCCCGGAGTCTCCTGCGGGCTCTGCTGGTCACTAAAATGTGTCTGACGGTGAAAACATTGACCAGCAGAATCAGGAGGAATGGGAAAGTCGGGGTTAGGAGGTGATGGAGGAACTCGATTGTGACCCAGACACGAGAGGAATAAGCACTGTCTGTTACCTCACAAAACCAGGGGTTGTTCTGCAGCCAATAGCGAGCTGTCAGCATCAAATACCAGAAAATGTTCTTTAAACAGCTCAGCACGGTTACTGTTCCCAGAACCACAGCCGCTGTTTTCTCACTGCGATATTTACTTTTCAGCTTCTGGCAACAAATGGCCACAAATCGATCAAAGGTGAAAGTGACGGTGAACCAGACAGAACAGCCAGTGGCTGCATAAATCAGGACGGCATGGATATTACACACAGGGATGTACCACAGGAAATAAAACTGTCCTGATAAACAATGGGAATGTGTCTCAATATCAGGTCGAGGATAATGACCAGTAGATCCGCCACTACCATGGCCCCCAGGTAACGTCTGACAATCCACAATCTTTATAAAGCAGGACGTAGATCGTCACTGCGTTAACTGTGAGGAAGGAAAACAAATAAGTTATACATCAGCCTGGAGGCAAAGTTACCTGTTTGTTTGAGAGTCTCGTGAGATTTTCAAATGAGCCACTGTGTTTAGAGATTTATTGATGTAATTAGAACTGAATTACATATAAAAATATGATGTAAAACAACAAGAATAATTCACTCCCCACACACTCAGATACACATACATGAGAAGAGATGGTTACTAGGCCATTTTCACACACTCGCTCACCTGAGAGCAGATACAGGTCACTTTACAGTTTACAAGTGGTCAGTTGTATCACATTTTCAAACTACCTCATATAACCAGCTCAGACACCATAAACCCAGATGACATGCCTGTTCAGCATGGGTTATTGTGCAGATCAGGCTCGTGTACTGCTCAACACAAGATGACAATCTGTCCAGAGTGCAAAGTTGTGCAGACTACTCAACTACATTGATCGGTAAATCCAGACTAGATATATATTAAGCACGGAGTGCTTTGCAGACTAGTTCAGTGCATTTATCTATAAATTTGGGCAAGATATCTGTCCAGTATGGGAAGTTGTGTAGTAAACAGCAGTGAATTGATGTGTAAACCTGGAGCATAAACCTCCCAGTATGTAGAGCTGTGCCGATCACACCAGTGCATTTCTCCGTAACACTGCATTAGATCACTGCCCAGCATGCGGAAACTTGCTGCTCATGCTATAAGTAGCAGGATGTGGGGCTCCCATCCATTTACAGCTCCATGTGCTGTGGATGTGAAAATCAATGCCAAAGAGAGATGTCAGAGGGATGTGCAGATCAAGGGAGAAGGTAATGTGCAGGTAATGTGCAATCAAGGGAGAAGATAATTCTTGTCCATCAATCACTGAAGGTAAACATGCAGGTGCAGCAGGTGGTAAAGAAGGCAAATGGTATGTTGGTCTTCATTGCGAGAGGTTTCAAGTGAAGGAGCAGGGATGTGTTATTGCAGTTATGAAGGATCTTCATGAGGTTACACCTAGAATACTGTGTAGAGTTTTTGTCTCCTTTTCTGAGGAAGGATACTCTTGTCCTTGAGGGAGTGCAGCGAAGGTTTACCAGGCTGACTCCAGGAATGGTGGGACTGATGCATGAGGAGAGATTGAAGAAATTAGGATTGTTTTCACTCAAGTTCAGACAAATGAGGGGGGATTTCTTAAAGTCTTATATTTTCTAAAAGGACTAGACAGGGTAGATGCAGGGAAGATGTTCCTGATGATGAATGTGTCCAGAACCAGGGGTCACAGTCTGCAGATTTTGGTAGACCATTTAGAACAGAAATGAGGAGATATTTCTCCAAAGAGTGGTGAGCTTGTGGAATTCATTACAACAGGAAGTAATTGATGTCAAAACATTGAATACTTTCAAGAGGTGGCTAGATATAACACTTGGAGTGAATGGGATCAAAGGTTATGGGGAGAAGGCAGAATCAGGCTATCGATTTTGGACGATCAACCATGATTGTGAGGAATGGTGGAGCAGGCTCGAAGGGCCGAAGGGCTGCCTCCTGCTTCTGTCTTCAATGTTTCTATGAATCAGTTTAAATACCAACAAATAGGACAAGGTTGGGAAATAGAAAGACAGGGAGATTGAGAGAAATTGACATGGAAAAATGTGTTCACAGGTTTAACAATGACAAATTGAAAACGGTTTGATAGCATCTTGCAACAAGGGCCACAGTTTTCAGGAATGGTAGATAATGGGTTTTTGGTATGAGTTCGGATGATGGAGAGCTTTGGATGAGCATTCTTTCTGTCGCCTTGTAACTGAGAGTGGGGTCACTAGAGTTTTCGACTCATTGGGCTGAAGCTAACAATAATTTGTGGAAGTATCATTTTCATTGAGTTTGACAGAGGGATTGTCTGCATGAGTTTGAGCTTGTTTTCTGGTGTTACAGTGTCAAACTCACCTTATTAACTATCCCACCTCATGGTGTCCCTGTCATTCGGTGGCAGTCTGATTCCCCCATTCCTCACGCTGGATGTACCCGCCAGTGACTGAAAGCTCATGAATATTCCATGATCCTTTGCACTGGTGCTATCTTTAAAAAGCCAATGGGCACACATTTGAGCTTTCTCAGTTTGGACCTGCCCTACACAGTTTATCCCAAGCATGGCAGATAAGGAGCAATTAAACCACAATTTATTGACAGGGGCCTGGCGGTCCTGGTGGATAGGGTCGTAAGGAGGAGGACCATTTTTTTTCCCGAGAGGAGAGCACATCACCAGATCTATTAAGCATGATCTGAGGTCACCATCCAGCTCAATGCAGTATCTGTAGTCTGAAGAAATGTCCAGAAATACAGTGCAAGACTCAATAATCTTCCCCACTCTGCTAGGATAAGTGCCACCGTATTTGATAAGGTTCCCCATGGTAGGCTATTGCAGAAAATTCGGAGGCATGGGATTGAGGGTGATTTAAAGGTTTGGATCAGAATTTGGCTAGCTGTAAGAAGACAGAGGGTGGTGGTTGGCGGGAAATGTTCATCCTGGAGTTCAGTTACTAGTGGCGTACCGCAAGGATCCATTTTGGGGCCACTGCTGTTTGTCATTTTTATAAATGACCTGGATGAGGGTGTAGAAGGATGGGTTAGTAAATTTGCAGATGACACTAAAGTTGGTGGAGTTGTGGATAGTGCGGAAGGATGTTGCAGGTTACAGAGGGACATAGATAAGCTGCAGAGCTGCTCTGAGAGGTGGCAAATGAAGTTTAATGCGGAAAAGTATGAGGTGATTCACTTTGGAAGGAGTAACAGGAATACAGAGTACAGGGCTAATGGTAAGATTCTTGGTAGTGTGGACGAGCAGAGAGATTTTGGTGTCCATGTGCATAGATCCCTGAAAGTTGCCACCCAGGTTGATAGGGTTGTTAAGAAGGCGTACGGTGTATTAGGTTTTATTGGTAGAGGGATTGAGTTTCGGAGCCGTGAGGTGATGTTGCAGCTGTACAAAACTCTGGTGCGGCCGCACTTGGAGTATTGCGTGCAGTTCTGGTCACTGCATTATAAGAAAGATGTGGAAGCATTGGAAAGGGTGCAGAGGAAATTTGCCAGGATGTTGCCTGGTATGGAGGGAAGGTCTTATGAGGAAAGGCTGAGGGACTTGAGGCTGTTTTCGTTGGAGAGAAGAAGGTTAAGAGGTGATCAGAGGATTAGATAGGGTGGACAATGAGAGCCTTTTTCCTCGGATGGTGACGGCTAGCGCAAGGGGACACAGCTTTAAATTGAGGGTTGATAGACATAGGACAGATGTCAGAGGTAGATTCTTTACTCAGAGAGTAATCATGGCTTGGAATGCCTTACCTGCAGCAGTTGTAGACTCACCAACTTTAAGGACATTTAAATGGACGTTGGATAAACATATGGATGATAATGGAATAGTGTAGGTTAGATGGGCTTCAGATTGGTTTCACAGGTCGGCGCAACATCGATGGCTGAAGGGCCTGTACTGCGCTGTGATGTTCTATGTTCTATGTTCTATTCTCTCTGCTCCATCACATTCACTGTAGATGTGTTATAGCACCTATCTCTGAACAAGGCTCATTCTCCACCACTCACACTCCTGCATAGGGCATCTCCCGTCTCACGTATGCAATACCCCACACAGTTATATAATGGTCTGGAGAAGGCCACCTTGAGAATTTTATGGATTATGTTGTTTGTAGAATGCTCCAGATAATATTCAAACAATCGCAGATTCAGGAAAATGCCAGTCCCACAATATGGAACACACAGGGGAAGGATCAAAGCTGTAATTTTTCAAAATGACATCTAATTAATGTCTATTATCTGGCCATTTAGTACTTCACATCTGCTCCACCTTTCAATAATATCAGGGTCTATCGAATTGTGCCCTGAGCCCCATGTTGTAGAAACCTTCAGTCATTCAGTCCTTTCGGCTCCTGACACTGACCAAATGACACTCGGATATAATGTATCAGAGATAAAAGGTACTGCAGATGCTGGAGAATCCGAGATAACAAGGCTTGGGACTGGTTGAACACAGCAGGCCAAGCAGCATCATAGGAGCAGGAAAACTTGACGTTTCGGGCCGAAACCCTTCATCAGAAATGGGGGAGGGGAAGAGGGTTCTGAAAATAATAGGGAGAGAGGAGGAGGCGGATAGAGAACAGATAGAGGAGAGGATAGGGGGAGAGGAGGCAGACAAGTCAAAGCGGCGGGGATGGAGCCAGTAAAGGTGAGTGTAGGTGGGGGTGTAGGGAGGAGATAGGTCAGTCCAGGGAGGACGGACAGGTCAAGGGGGCGGGATGATGTTAGTAGATAGGAGATGGGGGTGGGGCTTGAGGTGGGAGGAGGGGATAGGTAAGCGGAAAAACAGGTTTGGGAGGTGGAGATAAGCTGGGCTGGTTTTGGGATGCGGTTGGGGGAGGGGAGGTTTTGAAGCTTGTGAAATCCACATTGATACCATTTGACTGCAGGGTTCCCAGGCTGAATATGATTTACTGTTCCTGCAGCCTTCGGGTGGCATCACTGTGGCATTGTAGGAGGCCCAGAATGGACATGTCGTCTGAGGAGTGGGAGGGGGAGTTGAAATGGTTCGCGACTGGGAGGTGCAGTTGTTTGTTGCGAACTGAGCGCAGGTGTTCTGCAAAGTGGTCTCCAAGCCTCCGTTTGGTTTCCCCGATGTAGAGGAAGCCGCAACGGGTACAGCGGATGCAGTATACAATATTGGCAGATGTGCAGGTGAACATCTGCCTGATGTGGAAAGTCTTCTTGGGGCCTGGGATTGGGGTGAGGGAGGATGTGTGGGGGCAGTTGTAGCACTTCCTGTGGTTGCAGGGAAAAGTGCCGGGTGTGGTGGGGCTGGAGGGGAGTGTGGAGCGGACAAGGGAGTTGCGGAGGGAGTGGTCCCTCCGGAAGGCAGATAAGGGTGGGGAGGGAAAAATGTCTTTGGTGGTGGGGTCTGATTGCAGATGGCGGAAGTGTTGGAGGATGATGCGTTGGATCCGGAGGTTGGTGGGGTGGTACGTGAGAACGAGGGGGATTCTTTTTTGGTTATTATTGCGGGGACGGGGCGTGAGGGATCTGTTACGGGAAATGTGGGAGACACAGTCGAGGGCGTTCTCGACCACTGTAGGGGGGAGGTTGCGGTCCTTGAAGAATGAGGACATCTGAGATGTACGGGAGTGAAATGTCTCATCCTGGGAGCAGATGCGGCGGAGGCGAAGGAATTGGGAATAGAGGATGGCATTTTTGCAGGAAGGTGGGTGGGAGGAGGTGTATTCCAGGTAGCTGTGGGAGTCAGTGGGCTTGAAATGGACATCGGTTCCTAGGTGGTTACCCGAGATGGAGACAGAGAGGTCCAGGAAGGAGAGAGAAGTGTTGGAGATGTCCAGGTGAACTTCAGGTTGGGGTGGAAGGTGTTGGTGAAGTGGATGAACTGTTCGAGCTCCTCATGGGAGCATGAGGCAGCGCCGATGCAGTCATCAATGTAACGGAGGAAGAGGTGGGGTTTAGGGCCAGTGTAGGTACGGAAGAGGGATTGTTCCACGTAACCTACAAAGAGGCAGGCATAGCTTGGGCCCATGCGGGTACCCATGGCCACCCCCTTTGTCTGTAGGAAGTGGGAGGAATTGAAAGAGAAGTTGTTGAGGGTCAGGACGAGTTCGGCTAAGCAGATGAGGGTGTCGGTAGAGGGGGATTGGTCAGTTCTGTGGGACAGGAAGAAGCGGAGGGCATTTAGGCCATCTGTTGTCAGTTCTGCGGGACAGGAAGAAGCGGAGGGCCTTTCGGCCATCTGTGCGGGACTGGAAGAAGCGGAGGGCCTTTAGGCCATCTGTGCGGGACAGGAAGAAGCTGAGGGCCTTTAGGCCATCTGTGCGGGACAGGAAGAAGCTTTGCAGAACACCTGCGCTCAGTTCGCAGCAAACAACTGCACCTCCCAGTCGCGAACCATTTCAACTCCCCCTCCCATTACTCAGATGACATGTCCATCCTTGGCCTCCTGCAATGCCACAGTGATGACACCCGAAGGCTGCAGGAACGGCAAATCATATTCAGCCTGGGAACCCTGCAGCCCAATGGTATCAATGTGGATTTCACAAGCTTCAAAATCTCCCCTCCCCCAACCGCATCCCAAAACCAGTCCAGCTCATCTCCACCTCCCAAACCTGTTTTTCCGCTTACCTATCCCCTCCTCCCACCTCAAGCCCCACCCCCATCTCCTATCTACTAACATCATCCCGCCCATTGACCTGTCCGTCCTCCCTGGACTGACCTATCTCCTCCCTATCCCCCCACCTACACTCACCTTTACTGGCTCCATACCCACCTCTTGGACTTGTCTGCCTCCTCCCCACCTATCCTCTCCTCTATCCATCATCTATCCGCCTCCCCCTCTCTCCCTATTTATTTCAGAACCCTCTTCCCCTCCCCCATTTCTGATGAAGGGTCTGGACCCGAAACGTCAAGTTTTCCTGCTCCTATGATGCTGCTTGGCCTGCTGTGTTCATCCAGCCCCACGCCTTGTTATCTCAGATATAATGTACATCAGTTTTCTTCAAGCATGTGTTCAGTATCCAGTTCTCATGAGGACAGATTCTCCAAACCATATATAACATCAGCTTTATACTTTTATGCAATTGTCAGCTCATTTCACACAAACCAATCAAAAATATACACGTATTTTATGGTTATCAATATCCATTCGCAGTTAGTAATTGTGATTATCTTGCTTATCTCACCTTATTGTATTCAGCCAAAGACAGCATTCAAACACTTCTCTCACTTTAACATTAAATTTCTAGCAAAGACCTTGTTTTATTTTTGTCCTCAGCTGTTGTCTTGAGCGTTATCTGACTGACAGTTTCTTCATTGTTTTCAAAGTTTCTAAAATCCTTTGTCTTTGTCCACTTCTGTCTGCAGCAGCTTCATAGCTTCCCATTCAATTGGCTGGCGACTAATTTGTGATGCAGAGGGAGGCCAACAGCGCAGCTTCAAATTCCACACTGACACAGGTTACAATGAACTGGAATAAAAATGAACAGCCCGCATTCTCAACCTTGAACCTTGCCCAAGGTGTGATGACCCTCAGGTGAAAACACCAAGAGTCATCTCTCCCTTATCGGAGAATGCTCCCATGGTCCTCTGGGAGTATAGCAACTTTATTCTATCAATGGTTTCATTTTAAAAATTTCTCCATATTGTCACTTCATTTTCCATTGTATTCCTGGATAGTCTGGTCATGTGCTTTTTCATTTTGTACCACTGTCAGCATTTCCATTCCACACTATACGTTCCTTTCCACTCCCCGATAATCCCTGACTCCATTGTTATTCATGAACCTATCTGTCTGTGCCTGAAAGTAGGAGACCCTTCAGAATATTCAGTATCTCTGCTTCCAATGCTCTCTGGGAAGAGAGTTCCAAAGACTTTCAACACTCTGAGAAAAGAAAGTAAATCTCATCTCTGTAATAAATTGAAGATGATTTTTAAAGAAAAAAAGGACACAAAATGTGCCATCTCGCTGCATTTTCAATCATCTTTGTAGGAAGGACGAACACAGTCAGAGTTTGTAATGGTTTTGTTTTATCTCCTTACCTGAGAAAGGATATAATTACATTCGAAGCAGTTCAGAGATGCTTCACTTCACTTATTCCTCAGTTGTAGGGCTTATATTATGAAGGTTTAACATGTTACCCGTTCAATGAAGGGTGATCTTATTGAATCATACAAAATCTTGAGGAGAGTGGATTGCTGATGGCTGTCTGTATAGTCCAAATGTATTATCATTAGGCTTTGTGCGTTTGTTGATGATGCTTGATTTGGTCATAAACCAGTTATTTGTGGCTGACAAAAGAAGTCTGCCTGACTTGTTCCTATCAGATTTACCAGGATGTTGCCTGGTCTGGAGCGAAGGTCTTATGAGGAAAGGCTGAGGGACTTGGGTCTGTTCTCATTGAGAGAAGAAGGCTAAGAGGGGATTTAATAGAAACCTACAAAATGATCAGAGGATTAGATAGGGTGGACAGTGAGAGTCTTTTTCCGAGGATGATGACGTGGCTAGTACGAGGGGGCATAGCTGCAAATTGAGGGGTGATAGGTTTAAGACAGATGTCAGAGGCAGGTTCTTTACTCAGAGAGTGGTAAGGGCGTGGAATGCCCTGCCTGCCAATGTAGTTAACTCAGCCACATTAGGGGCATTTAAACAGTCCTTGGATAAGCATATGGATGATGATGGGATAGTGTAGGAGGTGGGCTTAGATTAGTTCACAGGTCGGCGCAACATTGAGGGCCGAAGGGCCTGTTCTGCGCTGTATTGTTCTATGTTTTATGTTCTATCACTGAACCTGACCCAGTCTGAGACCTATATCATTGGCCAAATCACCAGCCTGGTTGCACTTAAAATTTGTTGTGGCCAGTAAAGGAGTGGGATTAGAAAAGGAAACAGTGACCCCTCCAACCTCAATCAGAACAAGGATGAGGAAAAGTATACAAAGTGGGAATTTGTTGAAGTGGGAAATCTCTTTCCCAGTAGTTTGTGGTGGTTGTATCTTAACATTATTTCGTGGCTGACTTAGTTTGATTTCCAATGGACAGATGAATTATGGAAAATAGGGTATTGACAGAAAAGTTCAGCTGTGACCACAATGAGATGAGCTACGATCTTATTTACTGGTGCAGGAGTGTAAAATAGCTGAATGGATCATACATGCTCCTCCATCCTATGTTCTGATGTTCGATTCAGTCGCTCGGACCTGCTACGTAGGACCATATTGAGAAATGGTTTGGAAAATATTCTTGGAAAATCCAACCTGGGTCAGGAAGAACACACCCACACCCACCCCAATCCCTCTTTCCATGCTTTCCCTCCCTGCAATATCTGCTTCAGATGTGGGTCATGCTGCGGAGCCAGATTCACTGTGAATACAGTCCCAATACCCCACCCAAGGTTCACTCACCCAGGATTAGCTCTGGTCTCTGTGAATGCAAAATTGTACAACACGACTTCCAAGAAAATAACCAGTTACTTTCTAATAACAGAACATAAGAAATAGGAACAGGAGTGGGCTACTCGACCCCTCCAGCGTGCCCTGTTATTCAATAAGATCATGGTTATTCTGCTCCAGTGTTCAACTCCACTTTAATGTCAACTGCTTGTATTCCTCAACTCGCCAAAATTGAACCACCTCATCTGTAAGTACATTCAGTTATCTAGCCTTCAAAACTGTCTGGTTTAGCGAATTCCAAATATTCACTACCTTCTGAGAGGAAAAAAAAATCCTTTGCATCTTCTTTGTTCTGTCCCTATGTCCCTGAGTAAAAATGACTTCTCAATACCTACCTTGTCAAGCCCCTCTGAATCTCACATTTTTTCAGTAATATCACCCCTCATTCCTTTCAACTACAATGAATAATCGCCTAACCATTTTAGACCTTCTTGATTAGTCAACCGTTTCATCCCAAGAATCAACCTAGTTACTAGCTGCACCAACATATTAACTTTGTGTTTTTATACAATATTTTTTGGCGTGCTCTTCATTAAATAATAGCCTGGCTTTTGCCTCTCAGTGCCAAACTGCAGGACCTCATACTTTTTGTTACAATAATCTCCACCTGTCATATATTTGTCCAGTCACTGCCCTATTCTATATCTCCTTTCAGATTCCTTGCATCCTCCCTGCAATTTTCCCTCCTACCTATGTTAGCATCATCCACAATTTTGGATCTATAATGCATTCAAACCTCGCCTTCAAGCCATTGGTATAAATTGTAAATAACTGATGCCATCGGACTGATATTGTGGTACTCCAGTAGGTATATCGCTTTTGATAAGCATCCCATTTCTGGCCTACACTAGCTCTCAACAATTTGAATTATTTAGTTTGTGATGAATGGTATTCTTGACAGCCTTTGTGAACCATGGGCAGTTCATCTTCTTATCGAGTCCATCCTTTTGAAAAGAAACAATCATTGCTGAGCATTATGGAATGTCTGCTTAAATGTCTGTCGCTGTACATCCACCGACCTTTCCGTGATTCGATTTTCACATCCCGCTTTACAGCAGTTAAAAGACAAAAATATGCAATTTAAATGCCTGGTTCTTTTGAATCGTTCAGGGGAATCTTCCACATGTGGCTGAACACATGATCAGCTGAGATTGACTCCATTTTCCCAGTTTCTCCGTTTCTGTCATTTCTGTTCAATGATGCCGTATTCCAGAGGGAAGCCTTCGGCATGACCTCCTTTTCCCTCCACGAGAAATTCCCTCCAACTCTAGTGCACCGAGCCTTCAGCTGTGGCACTGCAAAATTGTGAGTCCTAGGTCAGGAATTCTCTTAAGGTTAACATGCATGTGCAGTTGGCAGTTAGGAAGGCAAATGCTATTTTAACACTTATTTCAAGGGGCCTAGAGTACAAGAGCAGAGACGTACTGCTGAGGCTGTGTCAGCTCTGCGCAAACCACATTTGGAATATTAAAAGCAGTTTTGGGCCCTGTAACAAAGGAAGGGTGTGGTGGCATTGGAGGGGGTCCATAGCAGGTTTACAAAATGATCCCGGGATGAAGGGTTTGTCATAAAAACAGCAGCGAGGACTCGGTCTATATTTGATGGAATTTAGAAGTATGATAGGGATGTAGGAAGGATAGAAATGGAGGCACAAGAGGAGGAGGTGTTGCCTTTTTGATTAAGGAAAACATGAGCGCTGTAACTCGAGAAAGTATTTCTAAAAAATCGAGTGAAATTATGGGATGAAGTTAGAAATACAAAGAAAGCAATGATCACCTTGATGGGATTGTACTTTTGGCCTCCTAATAGTAAGAGGGAAACAGAGGAACAAATATATAGGCAGATATCAGATATATGTAAGAATAATAAGGTAGTAAAAGTAGGTGATTTTAACTTTTCAAATATTGACGGGCACAAACATAGTGTTAAGTGTTTGGAGAGAAAAGAATTTGTTTAAACATGCTTAATTTTTTTTGGACTGGAGGCCTGTCACGAGGGGTGTTTCACAGTAATTAATTCTGAATCCTCTTTTGTCTGTCATTTATATGAATGATTTGGATGAGAATATAGAAGGCATGGCTCGTAAGTTTGTGGACGATACCAAAATTGGTGGCACAGTAGACATTAAAGAAGCCTTTTTTCTTCGATTACAAAGGGGTCTTGATCAAATAGGTTGATGTGCTGAAAAACGGCAGAAGGAGTGCAATCTGGATAAATGTGAGATATTGCATTTTGGTACAACCAAAAAGGGTAGGGCTTATACAATTAATGGTCGGGCCTTGGGTAGTATTGTAGAACAGAGGGACCTAGGGCTGCAGCAACCTGATTCTTTTACGTTTGTGTCACATATAGACAGTGTAGTTAAAAAAAGCATTTGGCAGACTTGCTTTCATTGCTCAGTCCTTCGAATATAGAAGCTGGAATGTTATGTTGAGGTTGTACAGGACACTAGGGAGGCCACTTCTTGAATATTATGTTCAATTCTAGTTGTCCGGTCATAGGAAGAATATTTTTAAGCTGGAGAGGGTTCAGAAGAGATTTATCAGGATGTTGACAGGGTATGGAAGGCTTGAGTTACAAAGAAAAGCTGGATAGGCTGGGACTTCTTTCACTGGAGTGTAGGAGATTAAGAAGCAATCGGATAGAAGTTTATAAAATAATGAGGGTATAGATAGGGTTAATGATATTGTCTTTTACCTGGAATGGGGGATTTCAAGGCTCTGAGACACATTTTTAAGATGAGAGGGCTTTAAAATACATGAGGGGCTTTTTCTCACAAAGTGGGTGTTTGCATGTGGGATGAACTTCCTGCGGAAGTGGCGGATGTGGGCACAATTACAACATTTAAAAGATATTGGCTAAGTACATGAATAGGAAAGGTTTGAAGGGATATGGACCAGGAGTAGACAGATGGGATTTGTTTTCTATGTGATTATGTTTG
Organism: Ginglymostoma cirratum; assembly: GCA_024137785.1. NCBI lineage: Eukaryota > Metazoa > Chordata > Chondrichthyes > Orectolobiformes > Ginglymostomatidae > Ginglymostoma > Ginglymostoma cirratum. The sequence goes on from JAHRHZ010000101.1 coordinate 3,977,708, forward strand.
GCATGGACTGGTTGGACCGTTTCCATGCTGTATGACTATGTAAATGTTCCTACTAGAGAAGGAGCAAGCTTTGACCTTCTCTTGGGTAATAAGGCAGAACAGGTTACTGAAGTGACAGTACAGAAACACTTTGGAGTTGAAATAAACTAAAGAGGTGAGTCTCAGTATTATCAGGAATTAATAAATAAGGATGGAGAATGTAGAAAGCATCTTGCACAAGAAAGTATTAAAAGGGAAAAGCAAATCAACAGAACTTATGTAAGAAAAGCCTTGTACCTGAATACACACAGCATTTGGAATAAGTTGATGAGCTGACAGCACAAAGAGATATGAATAGGTATGACCTGGTGGGGATTACTGAAACACGGTTAGAGGAAGGTCAAGGCTGTGGAGTTAAATGTCCATGGCTACTCAGTATTCTGACAAGGTAGACAAAAAGGAGCAGGAGGTGGTGTTGCTCTATTACTTAAGGATGATATCAAGGCTGTATTAGGAAATGATATTGGCATTAAGGCCAAAATGATAAATCAGTCCGGGTGGAATTGAACAGTAAGGGAAGAAACATCTTGGTAGGACTAACATTCAGCCCCAACCCATAGAGTTTCCAAAGTATAAGGCATAATATAAACCCAGAAATAATGAGGGCTTGAGGGAAAGACACTATGGTAATTATGGGTGGTTTGTACATGCATATTGACTGGATTAATCAACTTGGTAAGGGTTGCCTCGAAGAACAATTCATAGAGTGTATCAGGGATTGTTTCTCACAGTGACGTGTCATGGGACCAACCAGAGGACTGCCTACAAAAACTGAAGGTGCTGGAAAAGCTTAGCAGGTCTGGTAGCATCTGTGAAGAAAAAAACAGAGTTAACGTTTTGGTTCTGGTGAACCCTTCTGAGGTTTTTCACTCCTCCTCCTCCTTCCTTACACATCTGCTTCCATTGCAATGCCCCTTCTGCTGCTACAAACCCTTCCACTGACCATCTCCCTTTACACTCCTCTTCTACCACCCCACTCTATGTCACACCACTTCCCTAGTTTCCCCCACTTTACCATCCCTCCCTTTCCCTTTTGGTCCTCCAACTCGGATGAAAGAAGCTGCTGATTTCCATATTGCTATTGGTTATCAGTGAATGATGAAGTTGAAATGATAAATGTCCGAAAGGAGCAGACAATAGTGTGTGTTTGCCACTGTCTGATGCACTGGAAATGGGTTAGTTCTGTTCTCCATGGTACAGAGTGAAACTTCTTTCTGACCCTCTGACAGGGCATTTAATCAAACAGCCTCAACATCAGTAGGACAAACGTCTTCAGACAGAATCGGAAGTGGATGCCTAAAATTTCTTTGGAATATTGGGAGGTCAGTGAGCACATTCTTCAAACAAACTGTATTCTGTACTTTCACCCTTTACTGTTTCAGCTGATGTTCCAACATCATTTAAAGCGAGATCAGAGTAACTTCCCATGTCACCAATCGTACTTGACTCATTGCGGCATCAAGGACCCTGAACCAAAATGTGATTAATGGGAATTGAAGAGAATCCTGCACTGGTAATGTCCTCAACTGAGCAAATGGAAACCCAATCTCTGCAAGTTATCATTCAAGTCTCATGTCATCCTGGGTAGGGAGCAAATTGCTGTGGCTTCACTATAATATGATTAAAAAAAATCTTGGAATCCTCTTCGAAACAGCTCTGGGCATACATTTGCATCACTTAGATTAGAAGAGTTTCAGGAGGACAGTTTTATGTCACCTTCTCCAGAGCTGTTGGTGACACCAAATAAACTCTGCCTGTGCTAGTGTTTGCCAGAACCCACGGATGAATGAGTCCTTTTAAAAAATGCCAAGACAATTTATGTTTCCACAGCTTAGTGTGAAGTCTCAGAAAGGTAAGACTTTGCCAGATGAGTGTAACTACAGCGACATCTGGAGCACGGCATGACATTGAGATAACGATCCCCATCGTTTTCAATCAGTTACTTTCATAGGACTAATCGTGCGATATCAGTGTTCAAACTGTTCGTGGTAATTTAACTCAATGCAAGACGCCATCGATATTAGGGCTCTTTAATACAGAAACTTTGCAATGTCTCATTTAATGATCATGACCAAATACTTGAGAGTCACCTCAAATTGCAGCTTCACTCTTCTGGTTCAGAGCAGACAAATTTCTTCCAAAAGGGGAAAAAAATGCTGGAATAAAAGTTATCATGTCTCGCAGCATCTGAGCAGAGAGAAACAGAATTAACTTTATGAGTCCAATATGAATTTTTCAGAACAGATTCATATCAGACTTGGTACGTTAATTCTAAATCCGTCTCTAGATGTTGCTTCATCTACTGCGTTTCTCCACCAATTTCTGTTTGTATTTCAGATTTTCATTTTAAACATTTTGCTTTTCTTAATGGGTTCAGATGTTGAAATTGGCTACATTTGTGACAATATAGTCCATTCCTGTTTCCATTAGAGCTGTTGCGTTGGTTATACTTGTATTACACCAAATTCTGTTTCATCTTTACGTTCCCCCCAAAAAATTGCTAATATCCTCCTAAATGCATGAATTTCAGGAAATCAATTTTGATTGAAAAGATATTTTAGAGACAGCTACACTTCATAAGACAACATAAATAGATTATTCATGACGGAACAATTTGTGTCCTTCACTGACAAAGCTTGTCCCCTCAGGGTCTGAAAACTTTTCATTCATATCTCAGATTAATTACAGCAAAGGTGGTGGTCATTCAGCATATCATGTCTGCTCCTGCTGGGAATGAGCAATATCCCTACCAATATGGTCCTTTAATCTCCCTATACCCCTAACATTTTGAAATCTTTGTCTGATTTTAATTCTGAACACCCTTTGCAGATATGAACAATCTTATCAATCTGCATACCCTTGGATTAAACAGTGTATACACAATATATAATCCACCTACATCACATTTAAATGATCATGTTGTCCTCACATTGTTGTTTGACGTTCCGTCTCCCAAATATAACCTGTTTCCTTGCTCTGTATTACATTCCATTCTGTCTGTTAGAATCAGGGTTGGTTGAATACTGATGGCATTGGGATATCACTGTACTCCCCTCCAGTCTCCAGAGCCACTGCCCCCATTCCCCTCTGTCTTGTGGCCAATGTCACACTCATATCCCTGACTTATTAATCCATGGGCTTTAATGAACAACATCATTGTACGCGTCATGTGTGGCATTAAACTGAATCAAGAAATGTAAATGTTACTGCTTTAAAGCACAAAAACTGCAATGAAGAACATTGCGTGTTGAAGATACAAAGTTGCTTTATTACAGCAGTGAGAGGAACATCCAGACAAATCCACACTTCCTCTGCAGGGTTAGGGAACTATGCCCAGCGACAATTTTGTGGTTGTGGAGGACTGATCAGCACAGTCGCAACATTTTTCTTGTGTACTTTTTTTTCAGGGGGTTGGGGCGTTGGTACAGGTGGTTAGAACATTGTACATGGAGAACACAGCAGATCCATCTAACCTACAACAAGAAAACATCCATCATTTTCCTTCACCAAAGACTTTCTTAGAACAATTGGTGATGGGACATAAGATCAACAGCCAACGATGTGAACATCCAATCCAGCCCAGTTGTTAATGTGACCTGAAAGTGCTGTATTGAAAGGGGTTAACTGGAACCGTTTGTTCAGTGACTGTGATTGATGTCAGTCTCCATGGATTCTAACTGTGTCACAGGAGGCTTTCCCTCTCCTATTACTAAGGGGCTCCATTCAGTGTGTTATCCCATAGTATAAGCGGAAGAATCAGCGACAGCAATAACAGGGATCAGCAGCTGCAGAGAGAGGGGGCAGAGAGATCAGAACCTGAGAAAAATAGATTGAAATGTTACAACAATGGACAGGAGTTTATCCGATGGTCTTTTCTATCTTACCTGGCATTGGTCGACATTACCAGATCGGATAAAAGGTGTACTGATGATTATTCAGGCTGGTTACTATCCCATTCTCGCTATTGTTGGTGTTCCTGGTAAGTCTCTCTATCTCCGCCCATTTATTACTTCCATAAAGTATATTCAACTCCATTGCTATTTCTGTTACCTATATTTGGCAAAGGCAGAAACTATTACCTTCAGTTTTAATTAAAACATCCAGTCAATATCCATGAATTTCAGACTTGTCCCTCACAAACATCTGAGAACAAGACTGTTCACAGCATTGAGGGCGTTTTTTGACTTATATCTCGCTACTCTCTCTGTCACCAAACCTGTCCAATACCAGCTCCATAATATCCCCACTGTCTCCCTCTGATTTTGTGCTTTTGCTGAATAAACCATTATATACACCGAGGTAAAATCAGACTTTATAATTCCAGCTCTTTTCTGGCCTGCCTTCAAGTTACAAATATTTCGATCATACTGTTGTTCTTTTCTTTAAAGTTACTTCACAATAGGGACACCAGTTTGGAGTAGTTACATCGCTGGGCAGGTAATTGAGAGGCACAGGTAATTGAGAGGCACAGGTTATTACACGAAAGATACTGTTTCAATTCCTACCACAGTTGGAACAAAAGTAAATTTCACAAATAGCAATCATAAAACCAGGAACATTTTGTCTCATTACACTGATGTCTTTTAGGGAAGAAAGCTATCGTTATTACCTGGTCTGGATTAAGTGTGAATTCAGACCCCAAACAATGTATCTGTCCATATACTGCCTTGTGGAATGGTCACAGTCAAGGGCAATTAATGACAGTGAACATATGCTGCCCTTGCCAGCGTTGTTAACATCCCATGAAATAACAAAATTAACGGTTAAATTAAACAAAGAAAGATGCGGGAGATCTGAAACAAAAAGAAACAAAGTTCTGAGGAAACTGAGCAGGTTTGGCAGCTTCTGTCAAAATAGAAACAGAGTTAGCATTTCGAGTCAACTGACCATACATTAGAACTGAAATCAGCTGGCAAATATTATGTTTTATGTTGGTGTCAGGGATGTTTGTTTTTACAGCGAGAAAGAATGGGTTGAATAGATGGAGAAAGAGAGAGCTAGACAAAGAAAGAAGCAAACAAAGAGATTGTTGGTGATCAGCTGGGATGGAAATAAAATGTGAGATTAATTACATTTATTTTTTAGCCTTTTCCCATATTCCTGAATATCATGCCCATGTAGATATATCCAAGTCCCTGTTTAAACTGAGTTATGACCCCTCAGTCTGTCTTCCCTGAGTGTGGTCATCTTCATTTATTCATTATTCGTATGTGGGTGGGACTGGCTGGGCCAGCATTTATTTCCCTTTCCTAGTTGTCCTTGAGAAAGTGTTTGTGAGCTGCTTTCTTGAACACTGCAGTCCACGTGTTGTGAATTGCTGGTACTTAAGTATGTCCTGTTTCATTTCTTTGAGACTTTGTAGTGATTGATATAACTGAATGGCTGGCTTGGTCATTTCAAAAGGCAGATGAGAGTCGACCACATTGCTGTGCGTCAGGAGTCACATGTAGGGCAGACCAGGTGATGATGGCAGATTTCCTTCCCCAAAGGACATCAGTGAGCCAGGTGGGTTTTTTTACCTAATGATCAATGATGGCTTCATCGTGTCATCATTCCAGATATCTTGTTGAATTCAAATTTCACCATCGATCGTGGCAGAATTCAAATTGGAGTGTGGGTCATTACCTGGGTCCCTGAATTAATGGTACAGAAATAATACCGATAGGCCATCTCATCCCCAGCATTCCTAATCAATTCCACTAGCAACAGTGGCATTGCTGTAATTCTGACTGTGATACAGAAAATTGTGCAGTTACATTGTCAACTGCTTCGATGAAGAGCAGACTCATTAATATTTCAGATCGCTGGGTCTGTGCAGATATGTAATGGTTTATCAGGCAGGAAAAGAAACTGAGGAGAGGAAGGCATTTACAACACCGAGTGGATGCGCCATGCAAACATGGATTTGAGTTGCTCCTGTCATTGAAAATTCAGAGGAGGTTCAGTGGATAGTTTCCTCAAGCATTACTGTCTTTGCTTATACTTCCTATGTTCTTGCCTAATTTTCTATGTTCTGTCCTCAGAACCTCATCCATTTCTTGTGCTGTGTTGTTAGTTCTAATGTGTACAACAACCTCCTTTTGGTCTTTCTAACAGTTGAGAATATTCTATATCCTTCCAAGACAACTTGGACCCTGGCAACCTTTCAGCAACACACTATTCTGTTGTCTCGCAGTCAGCTGCAGAAACGTCTGTCTGTGTCTCTGACTTGATAGTTCCCTATCACAATCAATTATTTGGAGCCTGACATAATCCTCATTACAGAAGAGAATGCTACCAGAAAAATGGCTGTGAATGCTACATTCCCCCAAGGGTCTATCACACCCTACATTGTCCAAATCAGCGAACTTGTTTGAGATGACGATGACCACAGGAGACTCCTGCACTACCTGTCTATCTGGCCTACATTTCCGAGAAGGAACCCATTGATCTGACTGTATCTGTAGTTTTTTCTACCTCCTGAAACAGCCATCCATCACATCCCCTACCTCGTGTAAATTCCTCATTGCCTTTAGCTGCTGCTCTAACCGATCCATGCGATCTGATAAGATTTATAACCAAACGGTCTTCCGGCCGACATATTCATCAGGAACATTGAAATTCTCCCTAACCTCCCACATCGGACAAGAAGACCACATTACTCTACTCAAAGCCATCATTTCACCTGATCAATCTACTGGCCAAGAAAATAACACAGTCTTACTGCTCTAAAGGCATTACACTAGGCTAACTTGGTAATTATGTTTTTTTAAGTTTAATCTGGAGACAGATCTCAATAAAGCATAATAAGAAAAACACACTACTCACTATTGTAGATTTACAGAGTGTGGTTGGACAAAAGTAACAATTAGTTGGGAGTTGATGACATAATGGTATTGTCACACGATTACTAATCCAGTAACCCAAATAATGTTCGAGGTAACATGTTCAAATCCTGCCATGGTAGATGGTCAAATTTTTGTGGATGGCACGGAGGCTCAGTGGTTCGCACTGTTACCTCACAGAACTGGGGACCCAGGTTCGATTCCAGCTGCAGCTGACTGTCTGTGTGGAGTTTGCACATTCTCCCCATGTCTGCGTGGGTTTCAAAGATGCGCAGGTTAGGTGGATTGGCCATCCTCAATTGCCCATAGTGTTCAGGGATGTGTAGATGAGGTGGGTTAGGGATATGGGTCTGGGTAGGATGCTCCAAGGGTCTGTGTGGACTTATTGGGCTGAAGGGCCTGTTTTCACACTGTAGGGATTCTATGATTCTTCCCCTGCTGTGAGCTCCCATGGGTTTCTCCGCTGTCAGCTGTGAATTTCACTTTGTTTATTGTTCTTAGACCCAACTCCAATGTACAGAGATACTTGAATCAAAACAGCACAGGCAATCAGCTGCGAAATTTGACTGCCTGGTCAGTCAGCTGTTCAGGTTCACTGATTCTTTTTCATTTCCCATTTGGTACCTGCTGTCTAAATTCCTCCCATTTTAGAGGTACTTTTATTTCAATCTCTTTATTTCAACGTTCCAATGCAATGCAACGGTTTATAATCCAGTAATTACTTCTCCAAGAAATTGAGGAAATCAGCTTCAGCAGTGAATATACCTCAAAATAGGAGCAGCTTTAACAGCCACAATTGCCTCCCATCCACCATCTTGGATCATACGGAATCCTTTGTGGAAAAAACAAAAAACTAAATAGTAGACAACTTGATGTCGGTTGTGAGGAAAGTATTTGATTTTTTTCTGTAAAGAATGTGATAACTAGATTGCTCGAGAATAATGATATGATTTGACGGATATGATTCAGGAAAGAGAAATCATTTTTGATAAACCTGGCGAGGTTTGTGGAGGATGTTGGTTGTGACATTAACAAATGAGAACCAGTGGGTGCATTTGAATTTTCAGAGGATCTTTGACATGGTTATACTGAGGAGAGTGAAATAAAAAAATCGAGTCCATGGGTACGGATTGTGGGGGGCTGGTGTGGGGGGTGTAAAAATACCACAGGGGTTGAGAATTGGACACTGGAGAGAATATAAAGAGTAGGTTCCTGCTCTGGACTGCAGGTCATTATTCAACATGTATCACATGTGTCAGTGTTTGGAGAACAGCCATTTACAAGGCAAAGTAATTGTTTGGACATGGGCAACAAATACCAACGTTCTCATTTTTTATTTATTAGAAGGTGAGAGGTTGGGAAGTGCGATTGTCGAAAATGACCTGGATGCCATTGTCCATGAGTCACTAAAAGAATACATACAGGGGAACAAGTAATCAGGGCAGTAGATGGTATGTTGTCCTTCATTGTAAAATTATACAAGTATGGTAGTGAAAACACTTTCCTGCAGTTGTAGAGTGTTATTGAGGCAGTATTTGCAGCACTGTGTACATATTGTCTTTCCTTAATAAGGAGTGATCTCTTTACCACAGAGACAATGCGAAGGAATTTTACCAGCCTGAACCCTGGGATGATGGTACCTTGCAGAGAGTGTGAAGGAAATGGGTATTTAATCTGTTGTGCTGTGATAGAATAAGAGGGAATTGCATTTAAAATTCAGTGTTGTGGACTAATACTTATTATGTCCAAAAAGACATTTGATAGTGATAGTGTGATAAATTGATTTTTTTTCCCATGAGACATGTTTCATGATAGTTTATGGACCTCGGTGGAGCACCATGTTAGTTGAGAGCGAGCTCCAGGCTCGAAATGAACTCTCACCACATTACGTTGCAGTTGGTGTGTGACCCTGCACTCTGTGTCATGTTGTTCACAAATCTGTCAGCAGCCAATTTACCTTATTTCTGAAAGAGTTAGCCATTTCCACCAGCTTCTGAACTCCAGTGAGGGCACCAGTCTCTCTTTTGGGAAACGGAAGATACCTCTGTGAGACTTGGCCCAAACCATCCACTGTCCCTTCTCACTGTCAGCAAACCACGTTAAAGTAACATGTGTGTACCATTAGTAATGGAGCCGGGGGAACAAAATGGAGCAGTCTGTCTGTGTATTCTCTGATTCATTGGTTTGTGATGTTGGAGCATCAATGACATCCTCCTATTTCTGTTTATGTGGCTTGAGGGTCTGTACGGCCTACTACTGGTTTCAGGGAAGGGGCTCAAGGACCTGATTGGGTGACCTTGGTACTTGTTTAATAGCTCAATGTGCTGACTAGACTCCTTGTCTTCCTGTGTAATAGGCAGGACAGAGTGAATGGTCTGTGCCTCTTATTATCCAATAGTTTTTATTGGCTGAATGGTCTCCTCTTACTCCTGTGAAACCAGTTTGAGGTGCTGGATGAATTCCTTTTTTTATTACTGTGGAAATGAGCAGTGTATAGCAATACTGTTACATGAATACTACCGACACTTCAACAACATAAGCTTGAATGTTGTTCAGGTCTTGCTGCACATGTACACAGATTGCTTCAGGAACTGAGGGATGACAAATTGTTCTCAACATTGTGTGATCATCCTCACTTCTGATCTTCTGATGGGGGGAAAGACTTTGATGAAGCAGCTGAAAATGTTTATTCCGAGGAAACTACACTGAAGATCTCCTACAGAGATATCCCAGGACTGAGAGGATTGATGTCCAACAATCACAAGCATCTTCCTTTGTGCTACGGATGACTCCAACCAGTGGAGAGTTTAAAACACATTCCCATTAAGTTCAAGAGATACGAAGGTGTAGAGCTGCATGAGCACAGCAGGTCAAGAAGCTTCAGAGATGCAGGAAAGCTGACGTTTCGGGTCTAGTCCTTCGTCCATAAGTTAATTTTTTTTCGGGTTCCATGACACTATTCTCAGTCAAATACTGTGTCGCTATTCGTGCCAGACACTGTTACCTGGCGATCATAACTTTTGATCATGCAAAGAGGTCACAGCATACGTGTACGGAGTGTTTCTATCTCACAGAGGTTAGTGACATTTGGGGCTTCTCTGTTCCAAAGCATTGGAGGATCTAGATCACTGAAATGTTTGGTTGTGGGAGAAGGGTTGTTGATGGATTTTGACACATCAAAGGGTTGAGGGCTACAAGCAATTGGGCATGAAAGAGGAGGTGAGGCCCAAATCAGGTCAGCTATGATACTTTGAAGGGGAAGGCAGGTTTGAGGGGCTGAATAACCAACCCCTGTTTCTGATGTTCTCATATTTTGTTATTGGAAAGTCAGCGGCAGTTATTTTCCTGGAAGTCCTGTTCAGGAATGTTGCAGTCAGGGATACTAGAGGATATTGTGAGCAATCTCTGGGTGCAGTATGACGGGGGGCGGGGTGGGGTGGGGTGAGGATTCTGCTGTATTCACGGTGTACCTGGATCTACAACATAACCAACAAATGGAGACAGGGGCGACTTATATAAAGAGAGATGAGGGGGCTTGTGTCAGGCGAGCATCGACTATTTTTTTTTCCCAAGAATATTTTCCATCTCACACCAAACCATGGATGACAGTCTTCAGAGGCTGAAATATCTCCTCTGTTTTGATTCACTGGGTACCGGGAGGAAGTAGTCTCCAAATGCAGCAGGTTTGAGGGGCAGAATGGAACGTAAGGACATAGGACTGCGGGGCAGGACTGGTTGCCACGTCCGTCATCTCCTAAGTGAAGTATTCTGATGCATTCACTCGCTAACAGTGGCCGTCTCCTCCTAACCCCCACCAACCTGCCGCTGTGCAGAATACATTACTTCTGTCTCCACACAGGAAGATACAGAAAATCTTCCAGAAACACTACATGACAGAGTGAATGGTGAAAATGAAAAACTGTGGGAGATTAGAAATAACAAAGAGGAATTACTCAAAAGACTAATTGAATTGAAGTTTGGTACGCTCCTGCACCTCGATCACAAAGTATTCAGGAGGTGGCAACAGAGCTAGTGAAAGGGTGCTGATAATGCCAAGGTCATGGGTATGGGGCGGCTTCGTGGCTCAGTGGTTAGCACCGTTGCCTCACAGAGCCAGGGACCCGCGTTTGATTCCACCCTCAGGCGACTGTCTGTGTAGAGTTTGCACATTCTCCCCGTGCCTGCGTGGGTTTCTTCCGGGTGCTCTGGTTTCCTCCCACTGGCCAAAGATGTGCAGGCTCCGTGGATTGGCCATGGTAAATTACCTGTTGTGTTTAGGGGTGTGTAGATTAGGTGAGTTATGGGGGATGTGTCTGGGTGAAATGTTCTGAGGGTCGGTGTGGACTTGTTGTGCTGAAGGGCCTGCTTCCAACACGGTAGGGATTCTATGACCGAGATAACAAGCATGGGGCTGGATGAACACAGCAGGTCAAGCAGCATCATATCTAGGGATTCTATGACCTATGACTCTATGAGTTACAGAGTCATCCAGCGCTTCAGCCCAACCAGTCCATGTCAAACGCAACCCCAAACTAACTTAGTCCCGCCTACCTGCGTTTGGCGCATATCCCTCCAAATGTTTCCTGTTCATGTACTTATCCAAAAGTCTTGGGATATCACATGTATCATTTGGATCACAGCAATTTGCAAGACATACAAATGATTTGGTTGATGCCAACAATAGCATGCATCTCATTTTGTCTTGATTTAATGGTGTAATATTGGGAAGTGTTGTCCAAAAGGACATGCATGTCCTTGATTATGAGTCAGCAAAAATAGGACACACAGGGATGTCAGTAATGAGTTGCAGTAAGTGATATGTTGTCCTTCATTGTAAGATGATTCAAGTACATAAGTAAAGCAATCTTCCTGCAATTGTAGAGCCTTGATGGGAGAGCATTTGGGGCACTGTGTACAGATTTAATCTCCTTTGGAAGGTATAATCTCCTTGCTATGGACACAGTACAAATGTGTATCACCAGTGTAATCTCCGAGATGATGGTCCCATGAGGAGAGTGTGAAGAAACTGAATGCTTAATTTGCAGTACTGTGAGAGAATACAAGATGATTACATTAAAACTTGAGAGTTGGTGACGAACATTAATGTCCAAAAAAGACATTGATAGAGTGAGAAATTTCATACGTTACACAGGAGATTGCATTCCTAATAGTTTATGTGCCTCCGCGGAGCCCCACGGTGATTGAGAGAGAGGAAGAGGCTCTGAACGAACTCTCCACACATTAATGTGTGACCCTGTACCGACCGTCATGTTGTTCACAATCGCCGCAGCAGCCCCAATACCTTCGTCCTGAAACTACCCATTCCCACCAGCTCCTGACATCCATAGGGAACACCAGTCTGCCTTCTTGGAGACGGAAGATGCCTCCTTAAGACTTGGCAGAAAACATTTGTCTTCCTTCCTCACTGCTGTAAAACCACATTAAAGTACCACATGTGTTCCACAAGCAATAGAGGCAGGAGGAACAACGTGAAGCTGTCTGTCTGTGCAGCCTCTGCTCCAAATGTTTCTCATGTTGGAGCATCAATTACCTCATTCTGTCCCTGTACAAGTGGCTCGACAGGCTGAATGGCCTCGTCCTGTTCCTGTGTAAAGTGACTGAATGGGATGAATGGCTCCTTCCTCATCCGATTGGACAGGGCCAAGGGACTGATTGGATTATCCCGGGTTCTGTTTAACAGTTCAGCGTGCTAACTTGTGTGAAAAAAACGTAACTTTAAGAAGGTATTTTGTAATGGTTTAGTTTAAGAGAGAGATTGACCGAGAGGTGAGTGCTGTCTAGTTCAGGCCACTTGGGGAAATAGTTTAGGAGGCTGCGGTTTTTTTTTCATGCAGCCTGCATGAGTGTGACCAGATCTCACAGATTAGGATTTCTGGGTTTTGGTTTCTCATTAACGTCAGAAGCTACTGGGGACAAAGTTCGACATTTCAATGAATGTCTCCTGGCTGCTACTCTCTCTGAATTTTCACTGGATGTTTTTTCCCCCCAACTGGATTATAGGACCGCATACGAGAATCTTTGTCTGAATTTTCCTTTTTGACAACGGGTGTGTTTATGGGAAGTTACTATACTGGAACAGGTCATTCAAAATAGTAACTGCAACTATTTTTCTGTTACATTTTCCAATAGAGTTGTTATTCTAAATTCCTCTTTCTTTCTTTGTATTTTAACTACAGTGTTGAATAAATTGTATTTTGCTTAACATCAAGCAGTTTAAACAGTCACAATGCATCTGTAACATAACACTTCATATTTGCCTCTAAAGTAAGACATTGTTAGGGTCTAGCCTACCTGCCTAAAATATTTTTGAGGGGATCTGGTCTGGTCCATAAAACTAGACTTCTCTTCTTCGTGTGTAAAAGGCTGGAGGGACTGAAGGGGCTTTCCATCTTCTTGCCCAAAAGTTTTGATGGGCTGAATGGATTCCTCATATTCCTGTGAAGCGAGCATGAGTTGCTGAATAAGCTCCTCTTTGTTCTCTGGAAATGTGCAGTGTCCAGCATCACTATTACCTGAATGTTACATACACTTTAACAACACAAGCTTGGATGTTGCCCAGGTCTTGCTGCACATGGACACAGGCAGCTTCAGTACCTTAGAGGTGAAAAATTGTTCTGAACATTGTGTAATCTTCAGTGACCATCCCCACTTCTGATCTTATTATGGGGAAAGACGTTGATGGAGCAGCTGAAGATGTCTGTGCTGAGGAAGCTACTCTGCAGAGCTCCTGAAGAGGTGCCCATAAATTAATCTCGTCCCATTTGCCAGCATTTGGCACATGTCCCTCAAAACCCTTCCTGAACATATAGCCATCTAGATGCCATTTAAATGCTGTTTTTATTAACCTGCACAACTTCCTCTGGAACTTGTTTCCATTCACGCATCATCCTCTGCAAGAAAATGTTGCCTCTTCGGTGCTTTTTAAATTTTTCCCCTCTCACCTTAAACCCATGCCTTCTAATTTTGGACTCACTTACTCAGGGAAAAAGACCTTGACGATTCACCAAATCCATGCCCTTCATGATTTTACAAACATCGATAAAGTGCAAATTTTACTCCAATCAACACGAATCAATATGTCTTTTGTCATCCCGGGCCTAAATCCTCAAATTCAAAATTGATACCTCTCCCTTCTCGATCAAGTCACAATTCTAAAATGATCTTAATCAACTTGTTTAGATATATTATGAAAGAGCTGTGTGGGATTCGAATCTAGACCTTTGAGCCCAGAGGTAGGGACACTACCACCACACTGCAATAGCCCCTAAATCTGCAGCATTATTCTCCTGCATGTTTGCTCATCAACCTGTTCTGACATGCTGTGACATACCTCTGAAACAGGCAGGACTTGAATCCAGAACTTCTGTTCCAGAGCTGGGGACAGTATCACAGGTTCAGGGATTGAAATTAAATCCAGAGCTCTGCCGCAGGGGCATGGGCGCTACCCACTACACAAGATCTAAAACATGCCCAGATTTTGGGTCACTTTTCAAGTGCCAGCTTTCAGCTAAGTCTGGATTTTTGAAATTCTAGTCAATTTTACTGAATTACACAGGGAACCTTTTTTATTATCAAACAAACGAAAGGCATTTGGCTCAACTATAGGATGTTGAGTGCATATGCTTGCCATTGCGATAAACTATTAACATCTATAATTGCTTGGCCATGAGTTCTAGCTTAAATTATGTGTAGACTGCAATGTTAGTGAAAGAAATCCTGCAGGCACACTGTGCACTATGAAGGATCTCGAACTGATATTATTACTGAACACCAGAGACCATGAAAGAGCATAATTTCGGCCCCAAAAGACCATATTGTAGATTACTATTTCCCGCCTCAAATGTGTGAAAGCCCTATTCTTAAAACGGTTGAATATTACAAGACAACAAATTATATTCCAGCGTCTCCTCACCACTGGCTAGTCTGCAATCCTCCCCCGCTCCTCCTCCTGCCTGCACAAGGCAAACCAAGCTCAGGGTCTTTGGGAAAATCAAGGCCGAGTTTTGCAGGCCTTCTGGAGAGACGGGGATTTTCAAAACTTGAAGGGATAGTGTAGTAGGTGGGAATATCATTCACTTGGCTGTGGTCTCTCAGATGGTGTTTAATTTGGATAAAGACGAGGTATTGCATTTTGGTAAAACAAACAGGGGCAGGACTTATCCAATTAAAATAGTTTCTTTGGTAGTGTTACAGAACAGAGACACAAATAGACAGTGTGGTCGAGAAGGCATTTAGCATACTACCATCATTGCTCAGACCTTTGAGTTTTGGAGTAGGGACGTTATGTTGAGATTGCACTGGGTATTAGTGAATCACCTTCTGGAGTACTGCAACCAGTTCTGGCCACATTGTAACAGGAAGGATAATATTAAGCAGGACAGGCTTCAGAAGAGATTTACCAAGATGCTGCTGGGAATGGATAGTGTATGTTATGAGGAGAGGCTGGATAGACTGGGAGTTTTTTTGCTGGAACGTAGGAGGTTGAGGGGTGACTTTACAGAGTTTTATAGATTCATGACGGGTTCAGGTAAGTTGAATGACAGGTGTATTCCGCACGGTGAAGGATTTCAAGAGTATGGGGATATTTTAAGGTGAGAGGAGGAAAGATTTTAAGAAAACATGAGGGTAATTATTTTACACACAGAATGCTTCAGGTGTGGAATGAACTTCCAGAGGAAATGGTGGGAGTGGATGAAGTTACAATTTTAGAAAGACATTTAGATAAGTACAGAAATAAGAAATCAGTTTAGATGGTGTTGTGATCTCCTGCCCTCCCCGTCCCTCTCTGAACAAGCACTGATGGTTCTCATCCGCTGCCCCTGCCTGTGCAGTGGCGTGTGGCGGCCGGCAGAGGGCGGCATTGCATCGCTTCAAATACCACAGACACTGTCAGACCTGCCCCACACAGACACACAGATACACACACAAATACACCAATACTAACACAGGTGAGGGGAGCCTATCAGATTTTCTCTTGCTCTGTGGTTTGTCAATATTTCATTCGCCACATGTGGTGTGTATCAGGATGTCTGTTGTTCCGTTGACAACATGTCATTATTTGACTCACTCTGTGGGAGTATATCAGTATTTCACTTGCTCACAATAGTGAATGTGACAGTATTTCAGCTGTTCTATGGGGACTGTGACTCTGACAATTTCAGTGTTTACTTATTGAAGATGCCAGGACAAGTGGGGAGAACAGTAAATATTCCAGGTTAGTTTCAGTATCTAAGCTGTCTGAAGGAGGAGGTGTAGGAGGGACACTCCGTGCTCCCTTCCTGGGAGCTGGTGGAGACGATATGTTGCGAGCCCACCCTCCTGCCCACCGAGACCGTGGGGATTCCATTTGTACCAGCTCGATATAAAAGGGAGATGACATCAGGGGCACCGCTTCTAAGTTGTGCCAGGTGGAAATGGAACTGATAGTGGGTTTAAAGTGAGAATTACCCTTCACTGAACATTGATCCTTACTCGGTTGATGGGATGTGGATATTTTGGAATCTCCACACGGGTCGTTCCAGTTCTCTCCAGTTCGTACCAGAGTCCTCTCTGCATGGCAGGGAGAGGGGTGTGAGGGAACTGATGTCGGGCACTCCACCACCCGGCTTGGCCCTTTCTGTCCTATTCCAGGCTGTTTCTCCTGGAATGAGAGAAAGGGAGGGAGGGAGTGAGAGTGAAAGTGGTTGGTTCTGCTGTCAGTGCTGGTGTAGGTTTGCGGAGGGGGGTGCGCTGTTGGCTGGGGGAATGGTGAATTGTGCGGAGAGAGGCAGTCAACAGACTTGAATACATGCAGTGTTTTCAGTGCAGGGGTATAGTGGACGTGAGAGAGATAGATAGATAGAGAGAGAAAGAGAGAGAGAGTGAAGAGAGAATACTGTGATACTTATCATGGCAGAGCAGGAAGTTTACTGATGCCTGTCCTGTATTGCTGGACATTTCTTCAGACTGCAGATACTGCACTGAGCTGGGTGGTGAGCTCAGACCATGCTCGATGGGTCTGGTAGTGTGCGCTCATCTGGGAAGAGAATGGTCCTTCTCTGTACTAGCCCATCCACCAGCACTTCCGTGCCCCTTTCAACAAATCTTGGTGCAATTGTCCCTTATCCGCCAGGCTCAGGGGAAACCATGCAGGGCGGTTCCGAATTGAGAAAGGTCAACTGTGTGTCCATTGGCCTTTTAAAGAAGGCACCTGAGCCATGGATAATGGAATACCCGGGCCATCCAGGCGATGGGAAATATTACCAGCCATGATGAGTGGGAGAATCAGGCTGGCATTGAATGAGAGGAATGGCGTGTGCTGGGGTTGGTAGATAATGAGGGGAGTTTGATAAGAGAGCGTCAGAAAACAAGCTCAGCCTCCTGCAGACTATCCCTCTGTCACACTCAATTAAAATGACACTGAGACAAATTATTGTTCGATTCAGCCCAATGAGCCAAAGACGGTGCTCACCACACTCTCAAGTCACAAATGCAGAACAAATGCTCATTCAAAACTCTGCATCATCTGAACTCACAACAATATCCTACTCACACGTCATTCCTGAAAATCGGACCCATGTTGCAAGATGCTATCAAAATGTCTACATGTCAGAATTCTAAAATTTGCGAACACATCCTTCCATGACACTGTCTCTCAACCTCCCCCTCTCTGTCCATATATCCAACCCATCCCATTTGTTCGTATTTAAACTGATTCCCCAGCATCTCTCTCTGGCAGTGATTTTCACACCCATGGCACCCCTTGTCATGGCACATTGGAGATATAGAGCTGTAAATGGAGGGAGCCGCACATCCTGTCACTTCCAGCATGGGCTGCAAGTTTCCCCAGGCTGGGCAGCGATATAACACAGCATTACCGAGCAATGATAAAAGGTACTGCAGATGCTGGAGAATCCGAGATAGCAAGGCGTTGGGCTGGATGAACACAGCAGGCCAAGCAGCATCATCGAAGCAGGAAAACTTGATGATTCGGGCCTAGACCCTTCATCAGAAATTCATCGTTTACCGAACAATGCACTGGGGTCGTCTGGACAGATCTACAAGCTGGGAGGGTAACTGCTCCGGGTTTACAGATCAGTTCAGTGGTATTCACTTCACAGCCCCCCTCGCTGGAGAGATACCTTTTCCACATTTATAGATTACTGCACTGGTGCGGTCTGCATAGTTCTCCACATACAGGACAGGCATCTAATCCGAGTTTATAGATCAAGGCACTGGTGTGGTCACGGATCCCCGTGCTGGACTGATATCTAGTTGACTGGTGAGGTCTGCACAGTGTCCCACTCTGGACAGATTGCCGGGTTGTATTGAGCAGGACACTGGCTTGATCTGCACAGTGCTCCATGCTGAGCAGACATTTCATCTGGGTTTGTGGTATCTGGGCTGGTTCTGTGAGGCGAATTGAGGATGTGAGATCACTGACCACTTCAGCTGATCTGGCAATGCCTTTAATTTGTGTTTGCCAGTTGAGTTGCGTTTGGGGAGAGATTTCCACCGCGAGGCTGAGTGGGTCTCACCAAAACTGATGGACAGAAGGGCCTTTGTGATGTGGATCTTTATGACTCCAACACATTCTATAACTGACATTCCCCGGAACATTCTGTAACCGATATTCCCCGGAACATTTTGTAACTGACATTCCCCAGAACATTCTGTAACCGACATCATTTGCGAACGGTTGGATTTCAGTTAATTGAACAAAAGATAAGATCCCGAGGGAAAAGATCCCATTCCAGGGAGAAGCAGACGCTGTTTCGAAGTCCCCTCAGGCAGTTCAAGGGGTGAATACATTTTCCCTGTGTTTATGTTTCTTCACAACTGAAAATTGACCACAATTTAGATGAAAAGACAGAAATTTCCAAACTCTGTTTGTCTTCAAAGAACTGAAAGAGATTCCTTCAGGAAAGCAATGTCTTCACCCTCTATATCAGGAACTGTAAAGAAGTGACCTGTGCCTGCTCTCGAGTGATCGCATCTCTGAGAATGTTCTAGAAACCATCTGTTCTTGTGGATGTGTTTCTGTGTGTTTGGGGTGGGAGTGCTTCTTGTGTTTTATGTTACACTTCTTGTAAAAAAAAAAGACATTAGTATTTGTTATTTAAGCTTCATTTTTCTTCAATAAATCAGTGATACATTTGAAAATGTCATTGAGTCCTCAATCAAATTGGTAACTTTGCCTTCAGTCTGATGTAGAATTTGTTTGTTTTCCTTCCTCACAGTTAACGTAGTGACAATCTACGTCCTGCTTTATAAAGATTATCGATTGTCTCCATGTGTCAGACGTTACCTGGGGGCCATGGCAGCGGCGGATCTACTGGTCATTATTCTTGATATGATATTGAGACACATTCACATTGTTTATCGGGAAGAGTTTTATTTCCTGGTGTCTATCTCCGTGTGTAATATCCACGCCGTTCTGCTTTATGCAGCCACTGACTGTTCTGTCTGGTTCACCGTCACTTTCACCTTTGATCGATTTGTGGCCATTTGTTGCCAGAAGCTGAAAAGTAAATATTGCAGTGAGAAAACGGCGGCTGTGGTCCTGGGAACAGTGACCGTGCTGAGCTGTTTAAAGAACATTTTCTGGTATTTCATGCTGACAGCTCGCTATCGGCTGGGGAACGACCCCTGGTTTTGTTATGTAATAAATGATGTTTATTTTTCTCCTGTCTGGGTCACAATCGAGTTCCTCCACTACATTCTAACCCCGGCTCTTCCATTTCTCCTGATTCTGCTGCTCAATGTTTTCACCGTCAGACACATTTTAGTGACGAGCAGAGCCCGCAGGAGACTCCGGGCTCACACCGATGGGAACTCTCAGTGTGACAGAGAAATGAAAAATCGAAAAAAATCCATCATTTTACTGTTTGTGATTTCGGCCAATTTCATCCTGTTATGGTCAACGTTAATGGTGTATTCTATATGGTACCGGATGTTTGATTTTGGATATCAGTCTGTGTACCTACATCACTTTGTGCGGGAATTGGGCTTCGTGCTGCAGCTCCTCAGTTGCTGCACAAACACCGCGATTTATGCCGTGACCCAGACTAAGTTCAGGCAGCAGCTGAAGAATGTGCTGAAATATCCCTTTACCCAAATTCATCAATCAATCAGATTCACTCATTAATCCATCCATCCAGGCAGGGTTTTCTCATTTCAGTTTAATGTTTCAGCTATGAAGCAGCCTGTCGCTCTGGTAACAGACTGAGGGTAGTGCTGGTTTATCCATCCTTATCCCACAGGGGGTTACAGGGAAACATGTCAATGTTTCTCTCAACTCACAGGCCAGAGAGAAAAGGCACCATTCCACTGACTGCGTCCATAACTTCAATATGTAACTAACGCTCATTACAAAGTACCGAGCGGCACAGCAAACTATATTGTTGTTTGTCTTTGTGTTGAACAAGCTCAGCTGGGGAGAGACATACTCGGCCCCACGGGAATGGGAGGGTTTCGGGACTGAGCTCGGGAGCTGGGTTTAAGTCACTCTGTCCTTGCGTTCACCTCTGGTACATCTCTGTCTCCTGTCCCTCCTCGCTCGCTCTCTCCCTCTCTGACCCACATTTCTCCATACCACCCTACTCTCCATCCCTCTCTCCATTCCCTTCCCTCTTTCTACCCACCCTCTCCAAACCGCTCCCTCCCTCTTTCCCTGCTTCCTGTCTCTCTCTCCCTCCTCCTCGAATGTCCGCACCCACTTCTCTCACTCTCTGCATGTGTGAACCCCATCTCCCACTCTGTATTTTCCCTCTGACCCCACCTCTCCCTAATCCCCTATCACACTTTTTCCCTCTCTCCGTCCCCCTCCCCCTCTCTATCTCTCTCCCTATCCTCCTCTGTACCCTTTGTCTCTCTCCTCCCCCCTCACTCTCACCTCTCACTCTGCCTCTGTTTCCTTGTCTTTACCTCTCTATTTCTGACCCGCTTTCTCTCTCTCTCTGCTCCCTCCTCCTTGTCCTCCTCTCTCCCTTCAAGTCCCTCACTTATCTCTGTAACCCCCTAGCTCCCTGTCCCCCGTCCCCCTGGCCCTTAGCCCTGTATCTGGCTCCCTGGGCCCCATCCCTTGTACCCCAGCCCCTGCCCCATCGCTCTCTCTCTCTCACTCCCTGATGCTCTCTGCCTCTCTCCTTCCCTCTTGCTCCCTCCCTGTCACTGACTCCATCACTCCCTCCCCGTCACTCCATTCCCGTCCCTCGCTCCCACCCCGACCCTCCACGTCCCTCGCTCCCTCGCCGTCACTCGCACCCTTGCCCACCCTTGGTTTCTTGCTGTCCCTCATTCCATCACCGTCCCTTGCTCCCTCCCCATCACTCACTAACCGTCCTTTGCTCCCCGTCCCTCACTCCCTCCCGATCCCTCGGTCCCTCGCAGTCCCTAGCCCGCTCCCCATCCTCGATCCCACCAAGTCCTTTGCTCTCTGTCCCTCCCAGTCCATGTCCCTCGCTCTCTCCTCCCTGTCACCATCCCTGTTCCTTGCTCCCTCCCTGTCCCTTACTCCGTCCCTCTCTCCCTCCCCATCTCTCGCTCCCTCGCACCCTCCCCGTCCCTCACTCCCTCGCCATCCCACGGTCCCTTCCTCCCTCCTGCCCTACTCCCCATCCCTCCTTCACTCCCTCCCTCTGCGTCCCTCGCTCCCTCACTATCTCTGCTCCGTACATCGCTCCCTCCCCATCCCTTGCTCCCTTGCTGTCCCTCGCTCTCTCCCTCACGCCCTACTCCCCGTACCTCCCTCACTCCCTCCTTCCCCGCCCCTCGCTCCCCATCCCTTGCTCCCTCACTCCCTGTCCTTCCCACCCAGTCCCTCGTTCGCCCACCTCCCCATCCGTCCCACCCTCAAACCCTCCCCATCCCTCATTCCCTCGCTCCCTCCCTGTCGCTCCCTCCCTGTCCCTCGCTCCCTCACTTGCTCCTTCCTCGTCCCTTGCTCCCTCCCCGTCCTTCGCTGTCTCGCTCCCTCCTTGTCTCCCCCCC
>JAHRHZ010000101.1:3999571-4061136 GCA_024137785.1 Ginglymostoma cirratum
TCCCTCCCTGTCCCTCCATCCCTGTTCCTGTCCCTCGCTCCCTCCCTGACCCTCCCTGTCCCCCTCTCTGTCCTTGTCCCTGGCTCCCTCTGTCTCCCTCCCTCCCTGTCCCTTGCTCCCTGTCATGTCCATCGCTCCCTCCCTGTCCGTCCCTGTCCCTGTCCCACCTCTACTAGCTTCATTCCCGCTTCCTTGACCTGTCCGTCTTCCCTCCCATTTATCCACCCCTCCCTCCTCACTGACCAGCCCCCATCCCAACTCCCTACCTACACTCACCTTTACTAGCTTCATCTCCGCTTCCTTGATCTGTCAGTCTTCTCTCCACCTATTCGATCCTCTATCCACCTTCCATCACCGCCTCCGCCCCTCTCTATTTATTTCAGAGTGCCCTTCCCCTCCATCATTTCTGCCGAAGGGTCCAGACCTGAAAAGTCAGCTTTCCTGCTCCTCTGATGCTGCCTGGCCTGTTGTGTTCCTCCAGCTCCACATCTTGTTATCTCAGACTCCAGCATCAGCAGTTCCTACTAACCCCAAAGGGTATCATCTATCTTTCGTGACCTGTCTCTGGACTGGGAGCTTGTAGAGTCCACCACTGGATGAGGTACTTCCCATCATAAGTTGGTACTTCAGGGTATACAATGCCTCATAGACACTTGGAACAACAACCTGATTTATTCAGGAATGTTGCTTTTGCTTTTGGTACTGAGTTTCACATCTTTTAGTGTGGGTCATAAGTTGTGGGGTGGGTGCAATAAAGGAAAAATGCCTCTCAGATATTGAATTTGTTTGTTCTGAGATTTTACCCTTTACAGACAGTGATGATGTTTGTAAATATTTCACAGAGTAATAGAAAGAAAGACATTGAAGATGGGAGAGTCAAATCAAACACTACATCAAGATCCAACGGGTTATTCATCAGGACCAGAAGGGAACATATTTTTCTGAAGAAGGGTCTAGGCCCGAAACGTCAGCTTTCCTGCTCCTGTGATGCTGCTTGGCCTGCTGTGTTCATCCAGCTCTAGACCTGGTTATCACAGGTTTATCTGGTATGTCTGTGGGAAAAGATTTCAAACATCAGTGTGAGTGGTAAAGCACCAACACTCGCACACTACACACCTGATTCTGAATGTTCCAGTTAACTAACTGCAGAAATTATTCAACATCATCCAGTTAACATTCTGAAAAAAAATACCCACAGAGCAGAGGAACTGTACACACATTGTGTTTATGGACAAGGATTCAACAGATCATCCGATCTGGAGAGATGCCAGGAGATTAGCATCATGGAATAACTGTGGAAATGTGTGGATTGTGCGAAGGGATACAAATACCCAGGCCAGCTGGAAGCTCACCATCGTAGTCACTCCAGGGAAAGACCATTCACCTGCTAAACGTATGGGAAGGGATTTGCTCAGTCATCCAGCCTCGTGTCACACCAGTGGGTTCACACTGACAAGAGACCTTTTAAATGCTCTGACTGTGGGAAAAGCTTTATGAGCTCTCATGGTGTAATTCAATATCGACCTGTTCACACAGGGGAGAATTCGTTCCGCTGTTCCACATGTGGGAAGGAGTTCACTTGGAGATCCAGCCGAATGTCACACAAAAGCCTTCACGGGGAAGGAAGCTTCATCTGCTCTGTGTCTGGGAAGTGATGGAATTCATGGCCCAGCCTAATGTCACACAATCGAGTTCACACTGGAGAGAGACTGATATCTGCTCTGTGTGTAGGAGGGGATTCACGTCTTCATCCATTCTAATGTCCACAATCAGGTCACACTGGAGAGAGATATTTCACCTGCCCCGTGCATGGGAGGGATTCACATCATCATCCAGCCTGAGGTCACATAAGCCGTCTCACACTGGAGAGAGACCGTTCATCTGCCCTCAGCGTGAGAAGAACTTCAGTCGGTTCAGTCAGTTATCCAGCCTCAGTAAACATCGATGTGTTCACAGTGGGGAGAAGCCATTCACCTGCTCCATGTGTGGGAAGGGATTCACCTGTTCTTCCCAGCTCACTTATGACAGGCTTGTCACACTGGAGAGAGACCATTCGTCTGCTCAGTGTGTGGGAAGGGATTTATTTAATCGGCACAGCTTCTGAGACACCAGCGTGGCCTCATTAGAGAGAGACCATACACCTGCACTGAGTGTGGGAAGGGATTCACTCGGACATCTGATACTCAGTGAACACCAGCTATTCACACTGGGGAGAAACATTTCACTTGCGGAGATAGTAGGAACTGCAGATGCTGGAGAATCTGAGATACCAAGGTGTAGAGCTGGATGAACACAGCAGGCCAAGCAGCATCAGAGGAGCAGGAAAGCTGACGTTTCGGGCCAAGAACCTTCTTCAGAAAATGACCCTTCAGAGCTTGGTCTGCTGTGTTCATCCAGCTTGACATCTTGTGATCAAACATTTTACTTGCTCTGTGTTTGGGAAGGGATTCACTCGGCCCTCCAATTTCAGCGGACATGGGCTTATTCACACTGATGAGAGACCATTTAAATGCTCTGACTGTGAGAAGATCTTTAGAAGCAGCAATGATTTGATGAAACACCAGCAAACCCATTCTGGGGAGATCCGTCATAATTCAGTAATGTGACCAATGGGAAAAGCTGGAGGACCGGAAGCACTCTGGACCTCCAACTAATCAGAGCCCCCCTGTTGTCAAAACGCGAATGTGGGTCAATCAACTTCCGAAGCTGCTCAGAGCTGCCAAGCAACGCTGTTGCTCCTCTCTCTCTGAACGAAGATTGAGCTTCACCCAGACTGAAACTTCTTCCTTTCTCCGATATTTTTGAGAAAACAATTTATCCCGATTTGTTTTTATTTTTAAATTCTGGTGTGAAATTATTTACTTGCAGCAGCTGAAATGAAAGGAAGTGAACCCAGGGAGGGAGCAGAATCTGTCCAAACAAGACGCGTTGATCAATTAGATTCGATTGTTTTGAATTTTTAACCTAATTTCTAATCTAATAATAATAGTAATCTTTTTGCAGGATGTTAGAAAGGGAAGATTTTCAGACAGAAATCTCAAATCAACCATCACGTAAAGATCCGATGGAGTCACCGAAATAAGCCGCACCTGAATATCATTGGCTTGAAAAGATCAAGAAGTGTCTGTTTCAAAAGATTTAAAACAACAGTTTGTGTGGAAAAGTACTGAGACACATACACCCAAGTGAGAGTCTGCCAGTGAACTAAGATACATTCACCGAGTCTCACAGCTGAAAGAGACATCACATCATTCACAGTAGGAACTTACAAGGACACAAGACCTCCTATAATATGGAGAAACCACGGAAATGTGAGGATTGTTTGAAAGGATTCCATTCCTTGTTGGTGCTGGAGTTTCATCAATGCAGTCACACAAGGCAGAGACCATTCACTTGCTCTGAATGCGCAAAGAGATTCACTGATTCATCTGCTCTGTGGAAACACCGTTGTGCTGTCACTGGAGAGAGGCCATTCACCTGCTCTGAATTTGTTTTTATTCATTCACAGGATGAGGGCATCATTGGCTAGGCAGCATTTATTGCCCATCTCTAATTGCCCAGAGGGCAGTTCAAAGTCAATCACATTGCTGCAGGTCTGGAGTCACATATGGTGCAAACCAGGTAAGGATGGCAGTTTCCTTCCCTAAAGGACATTCCCAAAATGAGCCGGATGCGTTTTTCCAACAATCGACAATGGATTCCTAGCCATCATTAGATTATTAATTCCAGATATTTATTGAATTCAAATTCCACGATCTGCCATGGTGGCAGAGTGTGTCCCCAGAGTGTTTATCTGGGTCTCTGGATTAACAGTCTAATACCACAGGCCATCACCTCCTATGGCAATAAATTCCGTGAATATTTCACCCTGATGAAACACCAATGGGTTCCCACAGGGAAGAGGCTATCTACTTGTTTGGAGTAAAGTAAATTATTGACTCAGTTATCCAGCCTGCGCATACATCAACGAGTTCACACTGGGGAGAGGCCATTTACATGCTCGGGTTGTGGAAAAGAATTCACTCAGTCATCTGCCCTCGTAAGACACCAGCGCATGCACACAGCGGAGAGACCATTCAAATGCTCCAAGTTTGAGAAGCGGTTCAGAGATTCATCTGGCCGACAGGGATACCAGCGAGGTCATACTAGGGAGAAGCCATTCATATGTTCTGAGTGTGGGAATGGATTCATTCAGTCACTCAATATGTCGAAGTATAAGAAAGTTCACAAATGATCGTAAGAGTTGCATCTGCTGTTAATCCGCATTATATGTGCTGCTAGACAGCACATTTCAAACACACAGAATCTACTGTCTAGATAAACAAGTGAAGCAGTTACGTGGGACAGTTAGCATCTGCATGCTCTTCTCCATACTGCACACCATTCTCATTAACAGGATGTTAGAAAGGGAAGATTTGCAGACAGAAATCTCAAAATGATCATCACATGAAAATCTAATGGAGTCACTGAAATAACTGGGACTTGAATATCATAATCTTCCATATTGGCTGTTCCTTTACTCTCAGTGATTTTAAATCCTGGAACTTCTCCCAAACAACATTGTGGGTGACCCTACACCTCAAAGATTGCAGTCCCAGGAACCACCATCTTCTCAAGGAGGACAACTGGGATGGGCAATAAGTGCTGACCTAGACAACAAGCATGGGGCTGGATGAACACAGCAGGCCAAGCAGCACCATAGGAGCAGGAAAACTTGACGTTTGGGCCTAAACCCTTCATCAGAAATGTGGGAGGGGAAGAGGGTTCTGAAATAAATAGGGAGAGAGGGGGAGGCGGATAGAGGATGGATAGAGGAGAGGATAGGTGGAGAGGAGGCAGACAAGTCGAAGAGGTGGGGATGGAGCCAGTAAAGGTGAGTGTAGGGTTTAGGCCCGAAACGTCAAGTTTTCCTGCTCCTATGGTGCTGCTTGGCCTGCTGTGTTCATCCAGCCCCATGCTTGTTGTCTCGGATTCTCCAGCATCTGCAGTACCTTTTATCTCTGATACAAGTGCTGACCTAGACATTGATACTATACCCCATGAATTGATTTGAAAATGAGGGAAAATCACATCCAAGACTGAGCCATGTTCATTCTGACAGTGAGTAAAGTGTGAGGATCAGAGGGTTTCTTTCTGCAGGACTGGCTGCCCTCACCACTTTGCTTCCAGTGAAGCTGATGTTCTTTGAGCCTGGGACTGCATATTTCCAAAGAAATGATTCCCAAAAGCTGACGAAGTAAATTTATTTTGTCCTGCGTAGGAAATAATGTTTTCCTTACCACTCCAATTAGATCAGAAGTAAATATGTTTATCTTTGTTCCATTGAGTCTCTCGCCCAATCAACTCAATCAGTCTCCATCAGTATTTATGCTCCACTTCCTCCCCTTTCATCTACCCAACAGCAGATCCTTCTATTTCTTTCTCCCTCATGTTTGCATCCAACTTTTTAAATATATTCCTCTGTTCACCTCCATCTCGAGCTTTTGGAGTGAATTGCACATTCTGACCTGTCGCAGGGTAAAGAGGTTTCTCATGAAATCACTGTTGGATTTTTAAAGCCCTTCATCATTTTAAAGGCATCATCATTTTAAAATCAGATCATCCTTTAGTCTTCTCTTTTCTAGAGAAAAGCTCCCCTGTCTGACACATTTCCAGTGCCTCTATTTCCTTTGTCCAAATGGCAATGACAAATGTTGACCATGCTCCCAGTGGAGTCAAACTTTGGTTTCAAATAAGTGAAACATCATTTCCCTCCTTTTCAATTCTATCTCTGTAGAAAATAGTAAACAGGTTTGGTAGATCCCAGGGGAGTGAGGAAGGGTCACAGATGCTTCCAGACCTGCTGAGCTTTTCCAGCAACTTTGTTTTTGTTCCGGGAGAATGAGACTCCAGGATACTTCTGTTGTGACTGTTCACGCTTTTTTTTATTAATTTGTGCCATGTGAGCGACCCTGGCTGGCCAGCAGTTTTTCCCAATCCATAGTTGCTCTTGAGAAGATGGTGGTGAGCTGCCTTCTTGAACCGCTGCAGTACTCCTGCTGTGTTTTGACCCACAATGCTATTAGGGAGGGAATTCCAGGGTTTTGACTCAGCGACAGTGAAGAAATGGTGATATGTTTCCAAGTCAGGATGGTGAATGACTTCGAGGGGAACGTGGAGGTGTTGCTCTTCCCATATATCTGCTGCCCTCGTTCTTCCAGATGGAAGTGGTCATGGGTTTGGAAGGTGCTGTCTGAGGATCTCTGGTGAATTTCTGCAGTAGAGACAACATTCTCTGATGAAAGTCAAACCCGGGCGGGTGAAGATGGAGCAATAAATAGTAAAAGATTTAGTTCAAACACACGAGATTTGTTCATCCAGTAATAGCATGTAGTGTAATAGTCACAGATGTGAAGTAAGTAGTGAGGGGAAATATTGCCACAAGCTGCAGAAGAAAACTTTTAAAGGAACAGGTGTAGACTATTCAGCCCCTCAAGCCTGTTCTGTCATTCAATGAGGTCATTGCCTGATCTGTGGCCTAATTTTCAATTTCCAAAACCTACCAAGCCTATCAATGAGGCTTCTCTGAAACAAACAAGGTGAATATTGAAAAACATTTTTAAAAACTGCAAATGCAGGGAAATCACAAACACAAACAGAAATTGCTGGAAAAATTCAGCAGGCCTGGCAGCATCTATGAAAGAAATCAGAGTTAACCTTTTGGGTCCAGTGACCCTTTGAGTGACCAGATGCAGTTGACCATTCCTCTTTTCTGTAACGCTCTCTGGCACAGGTGATGCTGTGAGGGCCATGAGATTGTCAATAACAACTGAGAAAACAGCAGGGCATGATGAATAAAACCCATTTTGGTCCTTCACTTTTAAATGAACTGCAACAATTTATTCACTGTTGATTCAGAAAGAGGACAAGAGACCAGAAAGTCAATTCAGTGCCACTGGGTCTGGGAACCATTGTTATTCTGACCTACATGTGAATCCATGCTATAAGAATTAGTTTGATTCTGAACCATCCTCTGGGCAGTTAGAACGGATGATAAAAGCTTGCTGAGCTTCTGATGTCATGATTCCATGAACAAGCAAAAGAAAAACCCAATTACTGAAGTTACTTGTGAACCCACTGGTGTTTCATCAAGCAATATGACTGAGTGATTTTTTTCCCCCACACACAGAGCAGTGAATGACCTCTCCCCAGTGTGTATTTGCTGGTGTACAGTGAGGGTTGATGATGTCCTCAGCCCAGCCCCATAGTGAGAGCACATGAATGGTCTCCCTTCAGTGTGAACACGTTGATAGTACATCAGTCCACTTGAACTTTTATAGCACTTCCCACAATCTTCACATTTAAAGGGTCTCTCTTCAGAGTGAACCTGTCGGTGTTTCAATAGGCTGGATGACTGGGAGAAATCCTTCCCACACCTGGAGCAGGTGAATGGCCTCTCCCTAGTGTGGACTCTGGTATGTCAACAGGTGGGATGACTGAATGAATTTCTTGCCACACTCACAGCAGGGAAACAGCCCCTTTCCAGTGTGAAACCGCTGTGAATGCCTTCTCACACACGAAGCAGGTGTATAGTTTCTTCCTGGTGTGATTGCACCGATGTGTTTGCAGCATGGATGGGTAATTGAAACTCCTCCCGCAGTCCCCACAGATCCGCAGTTGCTTGTCAGTGTGGCATTGCTTTCGTTTCAAAAAGACACTTGATCTCCTGAAGCCTCATCCACCGACTGAACCTGTGCACAGTTTCTCTTAACTGTGAATGGTGCATCCACCTTCCATAATCAAAATCTGATGATATTCAGCTTACATTAAAATGAAGCAATTCTGTCAGATGCTGTCTCTCGACTGCACATCCTCAAATTCCAAAGCAATGTGGAATTGACCAGAAACGAAAGAAAAGGAGCATAAGATAACACACAAAAAGAAAGGCAGCTTGTGAAATCAAGGTGAATGATCTGGTAATTTATTGGGCTGGCACAGGGGAATAGTGACCATAAAAGCTGCCGTCTTGTCATTAAATCACCAACTAATTCACTCGTGTTCATCAGGGATTGGATCCTGTCAACCAATCAGGACCCATGGAAGACTCTGACCTCAATGGGAAGAAAGAGAGCACTGGGCAGGGGCTAAGAACAGTCCATGCTTTCAGTGGGAGAGGCTGTAGCCTCTGTGTAGATACCTGAAGGGGTTCCTTCCTTGCTGTTTTGTTCAGAGTCATTAAATAAGAGCCTGTTTTAAGGGAGCGTACATATCAGCTGGCGCTAGCTTCCGTGGCGCAATTGGTCCGTGTTTTCAGCTCCAACGTGCAAGGTTGGTGGTTCAAGGTCGCAAAGGCAGGAGCAAGCACTGTTCTCACTCTACTAGTTCCATTTTTGTGATATAGTTCTGGGTTATTAATGTGGTCTGGAAAATGATCCCCAAACGGAAATCTTATCCAGTGAGTAACCACAAAGGTGTTTCGATATTGTCATAATAGCTAATGTAAAGAGCTGCGGATTTTGGGAAAATTAAACAAAAACAGAAATTGTTGGAGGAACTCATCAGGTTTGTCAGTACCTGTGGGAGAAAACAGTTCTGAAACACCTTGATTCTCTGCCCACGGGAGCTGCCAGATCTGCTGAGTTTTTCTGGCAATTTATGTTTTTATTTTTAAATGAATGTGTATTCCACCTATTGGGATGAAACAACCAGAACCACCATGTACTGAATTTAACACTTTCGAAATCTGTGAAGTGATTGGATTGAAACAAACCCAGTAATGAGTCGCTCTTCCTCAGCCCCACTGGGAAAGAGACCTGGAAAGGTGATTGGGACGTGCGCTCCTGCAGTCACTGCCGAGTGGTTAAGGAGATCGAGTTTGAAACCCATTGGGGTGTCCCTGGGCAGTTTTGAAACCTGCTGACTGTGGTTGAGCACTGAGAGCAAATCAGAAGGGATTTTAAAGCCTCCTTGTTTGCAACAGGAATCACAGGAAGGGTGGGGAAGAGGCATTTCATCCAGATCGCCAATGGCGAGAATATACAACTCACTGACTGTTGGAATGGAACAATATTGGAGTTGAGACAAGCTCAGACGTACACTTGAGGCTGTGCATGAAATGCTGGGAAATGAGACTAGAATAATCAGAGTCTTTGGTTCGACTGTTGCAAACATGAAGGGTCTTTCTTCAGTGCTGGAGATGTCAGTTTGTGAAGTGACAGGACAATGCTTGCAAAATACACTCCTGTCTATGAGGCATATCATCCATTGAGATTGGGGATAACTGGCGCTGTGCGTATTCCTGGAATCAGTATCTGGGAGAATCTGTGAAATGTAATACTGGTCGCTTTTTACCCAGGCGTGCACAAACTCATTGTTTCTCAATGCCTCGTCTTACATTCCCTGGCCCTGCTTTCCAGGTAAAGATTGGCTTCATGATCTGCCTGCATTCGTACCAAGCAGCTCATTGAGCTAGGAGCTGGAGGTGAGACAGGGACAGAGATGCAACATGACAGTATTTAGAGTTTTCCTTATGTTAGGAATTTGGGCAGAGTAATTATGAAGTGGCAGGCGGGAAGCTAAAATGTGTGGTTTCTTTGAGATTTATGCTTTGTCTGTACTTAGAAATTTAAACAAAAAGTCTGTCAGTGAGCAGCAGCTGAAGTTGCCAGAACAGAGAGCCTCAAAAAGTGAAACAAATGTCTCAAAGCCTTACAGGCGGCAGGCAAAACATCCGCCTTGTTTGAATTTGGCCAATGAATGTAAATGAAGGCCGTAGATACACGAAGCCAATTGGATTGAAATCTGATGGTGTTTACAACCTGAAACCAATCACATGATAAGAATGTGATGATGTCATAATGGGTATATAAGGCGAGGGCATTCGGAAAATCGGAGAGAGCCGACTGTCATCTGCCAGAGTCAGCACCATTCAGCTCTCAGAGACAGCACATTGAATTCATCAAACGTACCACAGCATTTTAGCTCAAAGTCCTCATTGATGAAATTATAGAGATAAAACATTCCTGACAGCAGAATTAAAGGAAGAAAGACGTTTGTGAAGAGACCGGAGATGACAGAATATTCCAGAAGACAGTATGTGTGAATATGGAGAGATTAAGTTATAATTTATTTATTGCTTCTTATTAATTGAGTTGATATTAGTGGGACTTGTTTTTATTTAAACAGCATTCTAGCAAAATTTAGACCATTTCGGGAGTAGTTAGCAGTCTCAGGGGGAATTGTCAGTTTGTTTGTAATTTTGTTAATTTGTTCATTGTTGGGTTAAATAAATAAATTGCTTCTTGTTACTTTTAAAGTTGAGATCAAGGATTATTTTTTAATCCTCTTTCAATAGGTTATGAGGGGAAAGGCAAGCTTCTCTGCGTGTTCAGGGAGTAATTATTAGATGGAAACCTCTGCTCCTGTCATAACAGATCGGGGCTTGTATTTTAGTTTAATTATTAGAGGGGTTTGGCCATTCCATGTCGTAACACATGATGTCAGTTATCTTTAGTGAGGAATGTCTGCTGGGCACTGTCCTGTCAGATTCCCAGGAGCTGCAGCGATTGGGTCAGTGAATTGTCGAAATTGAAAGTTGAACGTGAGCAGCTTGTGGGACTATTTCAGCTCAACTGTCCATTTCATATCTCAGCTCACTGTAACGGTTGTCATTGTCTGGAGAAATTGCTTGTGTTCCACCTAAAGCTGCCTTTTGTCAGATAAACTTGTGTGTGGGGATGGAGAGCGGATGTGAGGCACATGGTGCGGGTACAATCCTGAGACCTCGGTCATTCTTGGAGATGTGTCTGTGTATCTCCCTCTGTGGGTGCAATTCAGGATGAGTTCCTCAAGGGGGTATTAACAGTTTTACCATCTCAAACTTCAGTCCCATTTGTGGTCATTTGAGATGACAGGGAAAAGATCATTGCCATTTTCCCTCCAAATGTCAGCACGCAAGGCTATGGGCCAAATGCTAAAAACTGGGACTAGAATAGATGGTGGTTTGATAATCTGCGCTGACATGATGGGCCGAATGGTTGTCTTCCATGCTGTAAAAACTCGGATGGAGAAACTGATCTGCAGCGAAAATAGTCGCAAATGAAAATGCAAAAGAAGTGTCATTGCGAAAATGTACCACACTTTCCGTTCCTTTCACTGGTGGTCTACTGGCTCAGATTTGGCCCTCTCCCCACTGCAGCCCAGCTTCGATTCCTAGTCAGGGAATAGTCAGTATGCTGTGATATTTTATCGTGATGACAGCACTTCTAACTGATCCTTCAGGAGATGGAAGGTGAACTGTTTAGTCCCAGACATTACTCAGATTAAAATAAAACAAAGAACTGTGGGGAAATATGACACAAAAAAGGAATTGATATGGAAGCTTAGCAGGTCTGGCAGCATCTGTGTAGAGAAACAGTTCACGTATCAGGTCCTGTGACCGTTCGTCAGAACCAGGTTAGTTATGCATTTCTGTATTATAATGCCTGGGGAAATTATCGGCTTTATCTGTCAAATCAGCATATTAATCAAAATCGCTCTCTCTCATCAGCTTACAACTGTCAACTTTACAACTTTAAAGGGATTTCATCAGTTCTAATGCAGCTTCCATTCCCCTCGGTGGTGAAAGGCTCTGCTTAAATGTTTCCTTTTTCTTTTTCTTTGTGTCAATTAGCAGCCATGTCAAATGGAGAATTGGTTATTTCAGTGTCTACCTCAATTTGTGTCTCTATTTGCCTCTCTGTGTATCCACCTCATCCCTATTCACATTCTCTAACTCTCCTTCTGTCAATATCCCTTATTTCCCATTCCTGCTCTGTGTAAAGTCAGAACTTTGAAGATAATTTGAGGTAGCAGCTACTGGGACACTTTTTCCTCCTGGCTGGAGTGTCTAGAACTGGGCTCACATTCCCTGGATAATGTGTCTGTCACTTAGATACGGTGATAACGAGACATTTCTTCTCTTAAAAGATTGTGAATCTTTAGAATTCTAAATAAAATTCTGAATCTGCCAGAAAAAAAACAGTCCACCACAATGATAGGATTATAGTGATGTCTTTTCTGTTGGTGTAAACTGAATGAATGGTGACAGCAGAGAATGAGGGTGACCAGCTCATCCTGTCTGTGCCATGACCACAACATTCCCCACTAAACCTGCAGTTTCTCCCACCTCATCTCGTTATTCCTGCCAAACTGGGAATGAAGGGATGAGAATAGAAGAAAAGGAGAAGCAGATGTGCTTGTGGAACGGCAGAAAGGAACTTCATGGTGAATCCAGCAGAAAAAGAGGAGACACTATAGCAGCCTACTGACGACAGATGTGTTTTCTTTGCCGGTAAAATTCACCACTTCACTAAGCGGGAACCATTGAACTGAAGCAGTGACGGTGATTATCTTTGCTGGTTGTTCATCTTGTGTCCACCAAACTATTGCTGCTCATGTCCCTGTCAACACCACAGGCCTGCCACATGTAAGTAGTGTGCTTAAATGGGTCCAGTAGCACAATGGAGTACAAGCCTGATTAAGAATCACGTGATTGCAGGTTCAACTCCAACCTGACTCCAGTATAATCCACAAATGCGTTACACTTCTAAATTAATCTTCCTCATTGCCCTGAAACTGAGATGAGCTTTGAATTCCTGACCTGCAGGAACAAGAATCCTTTCAATGTCTCACATCAGTAATTGACACCAAGAATGTCAGAGGAGGTGAAGCTGAAGTCGTCCCCCATGCTTTAGTTCAATTTCCCACACCCACCGACCCAATCCCTGCATCTCCTGGGAATGGAAAGGAAACAAAACAAAAAATGAAACCAGTCTCAGCTTTGTGAGTCTTTGGGAAGCAGAATCAGAGGAGAATGAAGGTGAACTTTCCAACTCAGCAAAGACAGTTGAGGAAGCTTCCACTTCTTTAAGAAGCTGGGAGACTGACTCTGATGTTTTTGGGGACATTAACTGACCTGAGACACCAAAATGATTCCCGTCAGAGGCTGTTCTGTATTTGATTCTGTCACTGTCAAGAACAATAAATCCTGATTCCCTGACCATAAATTGAAACCAGGCCACAGCAGTGAGAGCGGCAAGTCACAACCACTGGACCACAGGCAGGACAGTGGAAAAGCATGCTTATTTTCTTACTGACACAGCTTATGGCCTTTTTTTCACTGGAGATAAGTTTCTCCTACAAAATAATCGAATTACTGAGCAGGGAAAGGGGC
The DNA here is from genome assembly GCA_024137785.1 of Ginglymostoma cirratum. Lineage (NCBI taxonomy): Eukaryota > Metazoa > Chordata > Chondrichthyes > Orectolobiformes > Ginglymostomatidae > Ginglymostoma > Ginglymostoma cirratum. Next base: position 4,012,764 of record JAHRHZ010000101.1, read on the forward strand.
CCATCATCCCAGTTTCCAGCACATAGCCTGTAGCCCTGTGTGCTCTGCCATTTCAAGCGTTCATCTCAAAGATTTTTTTTCCCTGTAACGTTTTAATCTCAAGCGACGCAAAGAATGGGACTGAGGTTTGAGATGGCAAAATTGTGTTCATGCCCCCTCAGGGAACTGAACCTCATTTTCACCCACAGACAGAAACACACAGACACATTGCCCCAAGAGTGACAGCGGCCTCAGGAGAGACCAACCCCCAGAAAGCAAGGATTTCACCCATCTGGCTATATCGTCCCAATTTAGACTTCAAAGCCAGTGTCTGGTTACAACAAAGAAAGGAAGAATTCGGCCCCTCCCCTGTCCGTGTTACTTCCCCATTGTTTCCCCGTTACTCTGCAGTTTATTCTGCCTAACTGGAACATTGCTCACGTCAGCTGTTTTCCCTCCTCCTGAAAGATCTTCCTCAAGTACCTGGAAGGGCAAACAGGAATGTGATGTTTCAAACGCATTTCTGGCTGGGTGAGGAAATGACAAGGTGGTGTTAACGCTATTTAATGAGAAATAATTTCGAACGACTTTAAAGAGCTCCTTCGGATGTTGGTTGCAGAATGTGGTGAAAATTCTCTCACTCCCCTGGAAAAATGCAACTCAAGACCACTGGGTGAACCACTAAACTGCCAAGTCATGCATTAGAAACTGCAATGTAATAGATTACTGGATAGCCTGTGCATCATACATGAAGACAATGTGACAAATCCGAAACAGAGCCGAGGCGATCGTGCGCAGAAGACTGGGAGATTGTAATACCAAATCAAACAGTGTCAAAGGTGATATGAACAGAGATCTACCCTGGTAGTCTAGTGATGAGGATTCAGTGCCTTCACTGCCATGGCCTTTTAACGGTTAACATTTAGAGTAACAGGTATAAAATATTGACTAATCTTTAGAAGCAGAATTATGTCATGGACCAGTCGGAATCGCTTCACTGCATGTTACAGGTCCACATCAGCAATATCAGCTGCAATTGCCTGATGTGCAAACAGATTAAAACAAGAAGAGAGGGGATGTCAGGAAAAGTGAAGGGCCACGGTGGTTTGCGAGAGCTGACTGTAGGCCTAATGGAGCTAGGCCTAATGTGGGTTCTGAAGACTGTTTTTCACTGTTTACCCTAGTATATAATCACTCCGGATCAATCACCCACAATGACTCTCCTTTGTGTGTTGCCCTTTGCACGTCTCACCTCGGTTCAGAGCCCAGAGGGGATCCATGCATGTTAACGTGGCAAATTTCACTCAGGTCAACCTAAAAGTCTTCTATTAAGACAATAAACTTTGGGAGCAGAAAGGGACCATCCAGCCCATTCAGTCTGCTCCGCCATTTACTGATCTTATGTCTGCTATGATAATTCTGAACTGCACTTTTCAGCCTTTCCCCATAACTATTGATACCTTTACTGACTACAAATCTGTCAATCTCACCGTTGAATACACTTAATGACCCAGACCTGACAACGATCTGCTGTAAGGAATTCCATTAATTCATCACAATCTGAGAGAATAAATTCTCCTCATCTGTCTGAAATGTGCGACCCCCATTCTGATATAAGGCACTCTGGTGCAAGATTGCACTGAAGGAAATCTAATTTTTTTTTGTGTCCAACATATTAAATCTGAAAGAAACCTGTATGCTTTAATAAGGAGCAAGTATTGTTTTTGTAGTACTGTGTCTGAGCATGTGAAGTCAATGGATTTCAGCACTTCCTGTTTGGTTTCATTCCTGATGTAAAACTTTCATCGGTTCTGACAGAGCTGTCCATTTTTTGTCTTTTAATGTCAGGAATTCACGTTCATTTTAAGATTATCGACAGGAACAATAAAATCCATATTCCTATTTCGGAATCAAACCGACAACACAGCAGTTGCAATGCTGAATCCCAAAAAGTAAAGTGCAAACAAGACTTGGACCTTTTTGTCTTGACACTGCTTTTGACCTTTGTGTCAGTTGCAAAATGTTAGTCAGTGAGATTTTAACACCACGGAGAAAGACCCTTCAGCCCATTATATCTATGCCAGTCATCAAACCTCTCACTTCTAAAGCCAGTTTCCAGCACTTGGCCTATCACCTCATTTGCTCTGACGTTTTAAGTGCTCATCCAAATAGGTAGTCAATGTTTGAGGGCATCAGTGGAACAAAAACACTTCCTTCAACAAACGACAGGAAGCATTGCTGTTTGCTACAGCATGAAATCTACATTTTCCTCTTTGAAGACACCTATGAAAGCCAAACGCTTTCTCAGAGCCGTTTGCCAGTTTTCCTCATGATGCCAACAGTGTAGAATAATATCCCACACTGCCTGAGGTTACCACTAATGAATCTCTACTTTCAACCTCTCTGCTGACATGAGATGTGATGTCCCTCAGGTTAAACCACCACCAGTTTTGTCTCTCTCATAAGAAAGCAGCCCTGTGGCCCAGAATGTGTGTGGCGACTCAGTGTTGCTCAGTGTCAGACTTTGTGATATCATGTCCGTGGGATGCAAAAGGCACGTTTTATACTTTATAAAATGTATTATATATGTCAGTTGTCCTGGTAGGAAATAAAGAGAAAGATTGCTTGTACACATTACGCCGAAAAAAATTCAGCCTTTCCTGTGGTGGGCACTTAACCCAGAATTCCGAGCGCTATGCAGTGCATTGCTGATCACTGCGCAGGCTCAGTATGTTCCCGCGTGGCCACAGTCTTGAGCATGCGCAGTCGGAGCGATCCTGAGAAGCAGTTGTTCATTTCCTCGGTTCCACAAACGGTAACAGTGAGGCAGAACGGAGGAGGCGATGGACCAGGCAGTAGACAGGGAGGCTTTCTAAACACTTTGTGAATGTGACAGACCTCGTATAAATAAGCTATCTGTCCCAGTTTCGTAAAATGTTAAAATCGAGGCTCCCTCTCAACGGCAGGCCGTGGGTAAAGGCCACCATATTTGTAGGAAGCAAAGGGCATCAGGGCGCATGTGCGGTCATCCTGGGTCGGGGAGAGAACGGTGTGAGTGTCTCTTCGGGACTGACAGGGATGGAGTTTATAAACTGTTTTACAGGGAGTGAGGAGGGGAGCATTTACACACAGCAAACTCCAAATAAAAGAAATATTTGCTTCTTCTGAAATTGTGTCCCAGACTGACTGAGATGGCTTTTGTAAATTTTTTTACAGCACATCAGAAGAGGATTTGCAGATCGGAAACTCAAACCAAACGATCTAAGCATGCCTTTTTATTCATTCAGCACTGGATATCATCGGTCTTTGAAGGTAAGTAGTGAGTAAAGCAAAAGTAGCGTAAAATTCCTTCCTTAAATCTCCCAGTAACTATTGCCCAGTATCTTAAATCTGTGTACCAAACAGTTCTACTATGAGCGAAGAGGAACAGTTGCTCTTTATCTACCTGATTTAAACCTATCATAAAACTAGACACCTTTATCAAATCAGAGATAGCAAGAACTGCAGATGCTCGAATCTGAGATAACACAGTGTGGAGCTCGAGGAACACAGCAGGCCAGGCGTTAGAGGAGGAGGAGAAAAGTTGACATTTTCGGATCGGACCCTTCATTAGAAAATTTTCCTCCAGGTCCAAACTGTGTTATCACCCCCTTTAACAACTGTCATATCAATCTCCTTTCCACTGTGTGGAACAACTTGAGTTTTTCCAAACTGACCTTAAAACCTGTCTTCCTCAGTTCTTTAACCGTTCTGATGAATTTCCTTTCGAATCACGCGTCAGACCCTCACATCCTTTGTGGAGATCACCTGTTTGTGCAGACCCAAAAGCTACCTGTTCAAATGAGTGATGTTATGACACACGGGCAATTATTCAGTGACATCACTCTGATTCCTAGGTATCCTGAACTGTGATAGTTTCCTCTGACCCCAGTGCTTTTGATATCTTTTGAGGAGTAGAGTCCAGCATTTGATTTTAAAGTTGGAACACAATGAAATTATTTCAGTATTTTTAACCAGTAATCTACACAATTCAGCTTCTCGTGCTGTTCTCAGATATCTGACTCTGGGGCTGGTGTTCCTTCTCTTACAGCATTGTGAGAGCTCATGTGCAAAGATCGAGCTGTTAAGGCAGCAGTACATGGTTTGTAGAATTTTGTCACCCCCATAATATCGTATTATGTGACTGATGTTAAAAGATGCTTTATAACACTGCTGCATGAGAGCCCATCCGTTGTTCTGGTTCATCTCTGCTCTCCTTCATCAACTCTCTGTCATTGTATAACTTCCTCTGTCTCCCGTAATGGGTGTGACTGTCAATAGACAATATAGACAATAGGTGCAGGAGTGGGCCATTTGGCCCTTCGAGCCAGCACCACCATTCATTATGATCATGGCTGATCATCCACAATCAGTATCCTGTTCCTGCCTTATCCCTATAAACCCTTGATTCCATTATCTAGAAATGCTCTATTCATCTCTTTCTTGAAAGTATCCAGAGACTTGGCCTCCACTGCCTTCTGGGGCAGAGCATTCCATATATGTCCTAGACTGTCCTAGATGTTTTATTGTTACTTATGTTCACTCTCTAAATGAGGTTTATACAGCAGAACATTGCTTGAATATTTGCTGCTGGCAAATTTCCTTATTATTTCCTTAGTAGCTTCCATGATGCTGTTAGGTAAGGAGGTATTCATCAAGTGGTGATGAAGGAACTGTGATATGTTTCCAAATCAATGACAATTAATTTATGTCAATGTAGTGTCTTTCACAGAATGGAAACTTCCAAGCTGTTCCTCGGGAGTATTATAATGCAATGTTTGACCAGAATTGCGTAATAAGATGTTAGGGAGGTGACAAAATGTTTTATGGTCAAATTTGTTGTTTTGAAGTAGTATTTTAAAGTGCAAAACTGAGGCAGAGAAAGGGAGAGGTTTAGCGAGGAAATTTCACAGTTTGTGGCCTTGGCAGCAAAAGCTTGAGGGCGCCAAGTGTGAAACAGTTAAAATCAAGAATTTTCAGGAGTTGGAATTGGAGATAATGCAAATGTCTCAAAGGGCATTTTTTTAAAAAAACTGTCATTCTTGGGTTGGGGGTGGGTATTACTGGCTGGTTTAGCATTTACTGACCAGCCCTAGTTGCCTTTGAGAGGGCTCGAGACTGGAGGACATTACAGAGCTAGACAGAGAGGACACGATCAAGAGATTTTAACAGTAAGATGAAAAGTTTAAAATTTTGCTGTGTGAGCATGGGCCAGTGGGTGAACAAACCTTGTTGTGAGTACTTATGCAGGCAGCAGAGTTTTGGATGACTTCAGGATTGCATTACCTGATGAGTAACCTGTAACTCCTTCCCTTACAGCATTGTGAGCGCTGACGTGGGAAGATAAAGCTGTTAAGAAAGCAGCACATGGTTGGGAGGATGAGCAGTGGTAAAAATCTCATTGAGATACAGTCAATGGAAGGAACAATAAAACACTAAACAGAGCTCAAAGGCACCCAAAATAGAGGCAGAGTAATAAGCCAAGTGCAGAGAGGAGAATGTGAGAGGGTGGTGAGGAGTGCGTAAGGACAGTTAAGTCCAGAGGTAACAAAGGAATGGACGAGAGTTTCAGTAGCAAATGAGCAGAGACGAGGAGGAGTCGGGTAATGTTACTGCGATGGAAGTAGGCAGTCTCAATGATGGTGGGGATATGTGGTTGAAAACTCATCTTTGGATGAAATATTTCACCATGGTTATGACTTTTTTGGTTCTCACTCAGGCAGTTGCTACATGGTGTTTGGATTCAATTGTGAGGCAGTGGAGTTGGTGTTGGGGACTGAAGGTAAAGGCCTCAGTTTTGCTGTTAGTTAATGGGAGGAAATTTCTGCAGCACAGGTCTGGATGTCAGCAACGTCAGGACAGTGTATGGCCTGGAGGGAACTTGGAGGTGTCGGTGTTCACTTCTGCCAGCTACCCTGCTCCTTCTCTGTGGTGGAGAGTGTTTGAAAAATTCTGACCGAGTTCTGGCCAAGTTGTACGTGTGTAAAATCACTCTCCTTCATTTCCTATCTTCACACAGAAACCAGTGCCTTGAGAGAGATTGCCTCTGACTCTTGTTTTGTGTTGGATGTCAATTTCACAGGATATCAGAAGGGGAGGATTTACAAACCAACATTCACACGAAGATCTGATGGAGTCATCCATTTTATCACAAATGGAACATGATCAGATTTTAAACATGGAAGGAAAATGCTCCATTCACACTGGAGAGAAACTGTATACGTGTTGTGTGTCTGGACAAGGCTTCAGCCAATCATCAGAGCTCACAAACCACAAATGCTCTCACACTTTGGAGAAACTATGGAAATGTGGGAATTGTGGTTCATTTCCTCATCTGAGCTGGAAACTCATTGATGCAGTCACACCATTTACTTGTTCAGTGTGTGGGGAGGGATTCACTCAGTCATCTAACCTGCTGCAACATCAGCTCATTCACACTGCCAAGAGACCATTTCAAAGCCCAGGCTGTGGAAAATGCTTCAGAACATCCAGGAACCTGATGTCCCGTCAACTAGCTCACATTAATGAGAGACCTTTTAAATGCCAAGACTGTGGAAAATGTTATAAAACCTCTGGGAACTTAGTGTCCCATCAGTACGTTCATGCTAAAGAGAGACCCTTTAAATGCCGAGACTGGAAAATACTATAAAACATCTGGGTACCTGTTGGCCCATCAAAGTGCTCACATGGAGGAGAGACCTTTTAAATATCCAAACTGTAGAAAGTGTTTTAAAAGTCTCAGGGATCTGATGTCCTGTCAACTTTCTCACATTAATGAGAGACCTTTTAACTGGCCAGCCTGTGGGAAATACTACAAAGCCCCCTGGACCTGATATCTCACCAACATGTTCACTCCAAGAAGAGACCATTCAGGTGCTCTCTCTGTGTGACTGGGTACAGGCGATCATCTGACCTCACGGAGCACCAGCGGGTTCACACTGGGAAGAGACCATTCATTAGCTCAGAGTGTGGGAGGGCATTCACTCGGTTGTCCAACCAGCGGAGACACCAGCAAGTTCACTCTGTGGAGAGATCTTTCAAATGCCCAGACTGCGGGAAGTGCTACAGAAGCTCCTGGGAACTGAATTGTCATCAACATGTTCACACTGAGGACAGACGTTATAAATGCTTATACTATGGGAATCCCTATGCAAGTTCCTGGGAACGGTTTTATCATCAATGTGTTCACATGAGCAACTTGGACAAAGGAGAGCCAGTGGATGTAATCTTAGATTTTTAGAAGGCATTGACTAGGTACCATACAGGAAGCTGCTAAATAAGGTTAGTGTCCATGGTGTTCAGGACAAAGTACTGGCATGGATTGATGATTGGCAGAAAGCAGAGAGTTGGGATCAAGGGGTCTTTTTCAGGGTGTCAGCCGGATGGCTAGTGGAGTTGAGCAGTAGTCAGTGTTGATACCACAACTGTTTACATAATGCATTTGTGATCTGGACAAAGGAATTGAGGGCATTGTTGCTAAGTTTGCAGATGACACAATGATAGGTGGAGCGACAGGTTGTATCGAGGATGCGGGACAGCTTCAGAATGATTTGGACAGGCTAGGAGAGTGCACAAAGAAGTGGTAGGTGGTATACAGTGTGGGAAAGTGTGAGGTTATACATTTTGGTGGGAAGAGGAAAGGCATAGACTATTTTATGAATGGGGAAAACCTTCAGAAAACTGAACTCGAAAGAGAGTTGGGAGTTCTCGTTCAGGATTTTCTTAAGGTTAACATGCAGGTTCAATTGGTGGCTAAGAAGGGAAAGGCAATGTAGCCAATCATTTGAAGACGGCTAGAAAACAAGAGCAGAGGTGTACTGCTGAGGCTATGAAAGTCGCTGGTCAGACCGCAGTTGGAATATTGTAAGTAGTTTTGGGCCCTGTATTAAGGAAAGATGTGCTGGTGTTAGAGGAGGTTTACAAGATTGATTGCAGGGATGAAGGTCTTGTCATATAAGAATAAAAAGAATCACATATTAGATATAAACAACTGGGTGAAAATGAATCTTTTGAACAGTACAAAGAATGTCAGGGCATTCCTAAGGTGGAGATCAGGAAGGCAGAAAAGGATATGAGGTAACCTTATTTGCCAAGACTAAGAATAATCCAAAGGGATGCCACAAGTATATTAGAGAAAGAGAGCAACTAGAGAGAGAGTTGGGCTCCATAATGTTGAGAGAGTTCATCTTTGTGCTGAACCTTAGGAAATGGGAGCGATATTAAATGAATATTTTGCATCGGTTTTTACTGTGGAGAAAGAAATGGAGACTAGAGAACTAGCAGAACTGAATAATGATATTTTGGAAACAGTTCATATTATAAAAAGAGGAGGGGTTGGTAGTCTTAAAAGATATAAATGTGGATAATTCTCTGGGTCCTCAGCGAGTGTATCCCTGGACATTGTGGAAAGTCAGGGAGAAAAATGTGAACCTCTTGCAAAAATACTTGTATTATCTCTAAATACTGGTAAGGTGTCCAACTGGAGAATAGCTGTTTAAAAAGTGATGTGAGGAGAAGCCTGGGAACCGTAGACCTGTGAGTCTATGCGTTTGGAGAGGCATGGAATGATTAAGGATAGTTAGCCTGGTCTTATGCAAGAGAAATCGTGTCTCACAAACTACATTGAGTTCTTGAGGAAGCGATCAAGAAAGTTGATTCGGGCACAGCAGTACATATTGTTTATTCAGTTTCGTGAAGGCTTTGACAAGGTTCCATATGGCAGACTAATTAGTAAAGTTAGATCACATGGGATTCAGGGTGAGCTTGCCAATTGGATACAAAATTGGCTTAATGGCAGGAGACAGAGACTGGTGGTGGAGGTTGTTTTTCAGGCTGGACACCTGTTCGACAAGGTCTGCTGCTGGGTCCACTTTTGTTTGTCTTTTGTGTAAATGATTTAGATGGGACTATAGAAGGCATGGTTAGTAACCCTTTTGATACCCAAATTGTTGGCTCAGTGGACAGTGAAGGTTATTTAAGATTACAAAGATCAATTGGGTTAATGGGCTAAGGAGTGGAGTTTAAATTTGAATAAATGCGAAGTATTGCATTTTGGTAAAACAAACAAGGGCAGGACTTGTACAATTAAAAGTTTTGTGAATCATTGCGGAGAGTCGTATCTGTGTTTCAGACAGGGCCATGAGGCGGCGAGGGATAAACGGAAGGTGCAGGCGCCACTCGAATGTAGTTTATTGGCGACCTGAGGGCAATGGGGAAGACTGGATTCCCCTGTCTGTCCATCCAGCCGGTTTCTTTCCTGTATTTCATCTTGGAATATCTGGGAGAAACTCTGCTGGGACTTGTATTCATTTTAATGGGGAGGTGGGTGGGTGGGATAGGTGTGCCAGGATGTGGGAAGGGAGTTCCCACCCCCCTCTATATTCCATTCTCTCCTAGCAGCCCCCGTTGGTTTGGGGGTAAACGGAGCGAATTGTTTCCATTGACTGAGACTTCGTTCCTGTCTCTGGGTGTAGGGTCTTGAGGGAATGGAGAGGCCAATGCAGGCTCTGTATTGGGGATAAGGAAGGGGCTCAATATTTCAAATGGGGCAGACACTGCAGAGTCTGACACTCCACACCCTCACGGCCAGTGTTTTGGATGAGATGAATCCTCTCTCATCAACAAGTGGCCATTTTCATGTTTTGCTGCTTGTGGGATGCTGTGCAGTGGAGAGTGTAGGGGCCAAGATGGTGGTGTTGGAGGGAAAAGGGAGACGACTGAAAGAGGGGTGGGGTATGGGTACAGGTTCTGGGGGAAAGGGGGTGAGGGGTCAACTCCAGTGTTCAACCCAAGCTCAGTTCTAAGTTAAAATGGGGGAGTTTAGTATTTGCTGGTGGACTCAGTGGGGAGTCTTGTTTTCACATTGCAGCCTGTGGGATCTTACCGTGTGGGGACAGCCTGCAGCCTTTTCCTCTACAGTAGCAGGTGTCCACCATTTCCAAATTCAGATGAGGTAGGTGTGGGGGCAGTTTGATCTTGGGCGGTGAAGGTAATGGAAACCTTCAGTCTCCTTCAGTGTGGAGAGGCTGGGGGCAGCTGGTGGGATCCAGCTGCGCAGAATGCCCTTCACTCCAAGGTCAGCCGCTCTGTTTGTGGGGCAGGATGTGGTTGGCTCCGACAAGGTTTTGGGATAATTCCTTGGAGGTACCAGATATGGCTGCCTGTGGAATCTTGCTGTACACCCTCTCGGCCTGCAGGTCACCCTCAAACGCGGTGTGGGCCTGTCTACGGGGCCCTGGGCTGAGACTTCTGATGGCTTGATAGTAGGTGGAGGGCATCATCCCTTCTCATCTCTCAGCCCAGATCCCTCCCACCTCACGTCAGTCCCTCACCCTTCAAAATTTGATATTTATGTTGTAAATGTCTGTGAGACATGGCGGGGAGATTGCAACATGTGGAAAATGTAAGGCAGGAGAGGACGTTTCAATCAAAACATAGAGGAAAGGAAGGGAGAGAGAGAGAGAGAGTTTGATCAATTCTTGAGAGTAGGAGAAAGCTGAGCACAGATAGAGAGGTGGATTGGGACAGAGAGAGGGAGAGAAGACTGAAAAAGAGAGAGACAGGGACAGAGAGAGAGAGAGAAAAAAAGTTAAGTGTAACAGTTCATCATTAATATTTCATGTAAAAACAGCCCCAATCCTGGAAGTAGTGGGCATGGGGTTGATGAATGGGAGTGGGACGGTCATTGTTTTTTTTTTTTGTGTTTTTTTTAATGTCAGGGCGTCAGAAAACCAACTGGAGGGACGAAGGGAGAGACACAGGCTCTGGGGAGTGACTCCCCACTATTGAGTCATTGCCCAGCCTGTCAGAAAGTAAACACTGGAGGCAGTCAGAAAGCATTTACCTCTTGATCTCAAATCAAATCTGTTTCTGTTCTCTGGGTTTAAAATCAGGGGAAAATGCTGATAAATTGGGGAAATTTTGAAAATCAATCTGTGATGGAATCTCATATGTTCATCTTCATTTTTGTTTCAAAACGTTGGCTTTGATGTGATCAATTTCCTTCTCTTCACCCAGAGGAGACGACTGAGAGACTAAAGCTTGGACACAGTCAGAGGTAGACACAATCTCTGGAAGTGGAGATGGTTGGTGGATTTGGGGGGTGGGGGTGTTGGGAAGAGAGTTGTTGGGGAGGCGCGGTGGGGGTGAATCCCAGCCTCTGGAGTAAATATCTCCTTACTCCCTTTAAACAGAAACACTGAGGCGGTCTGAGCCTCTTCCTGTTCCCCGTTTAAGATGATGGCTGTTTTGGAGGGGCAAGGGGGAAGGAGAAGGGGAAGTATGGGAGAAATGTCAGAATATGGAAGTTCAGGCAGCGAGCGGTGGGATCTTGTTGTACTGCGAGAAGTGTCAGTTTGTGAAAGACAGAGTCGTGTGATCTTGCTGTGCTTTTGGTGCTGGGTATTGTTTTTTATTTCTCTGTCTTTTCAACCTCGCCGCTGAGGAGGTTAGATTCAGAAGCTGAAATTTGGGATGATGTACAGACTGAGCGAATCAAACGGTTCTGCTGTGAGGATTCCTCAGACAAGAGCTGGAACCAGAGAGAAAGAGAGAGACGAGAGAATTATAATAAACCAGTCCACCTCCTTGTCGTTCATTTACACACTCACACGCTCACGGGGGAAAAGAATTGTGCGGTTCAGGCCGTCTCTGGGGTTTGTACCACAAGGGGATGAGCTCTGGGCTTTGGGTGTGGGGGAGACAAAGGGGCAAGAAGTGGGTTGCTGCTAAGTCTGATGTCACAGATTTCACTTCCTCCCTCTCTGTTTGCCTCCATATTCCCACCTGCCTATCCTTCCCACAGTTTTCTATAAATCCTTGTCTCCCCCACATCCTTCACATCTACCCACATTCACTGTCGCGCCCGCCGCCTCGCTCTCCCTCCCTCGCTCTTGCTCTCACTCCCTGACAACTCCATCTCCCTCACTATCTCTCACTCCCTCACTGTCGTTGTCATTCCCGCCCAGTCACTGTCAGTCCATCAGTCAAACTCCCTCTCACTCACTGTCAGTCTCACTCACACCCATTCCCTCACTGATGCTGACCCTCCCTCACTGTCGCTGTCCCTCCCTCACTGTCGCTGTTACTCTGTCACTTGCAGACTTACTGCTTCACTCGCAGTCTCAACCTCTCTCTCTCACCCCCTCACTGTCACTCTTTCTCCGTCACAGTCGCACTCACTCCCTCTTACAATCACTACCACTCCCTTACAGTCGCACTCACTCCCTCTTACGATCACTACCACTCCCTTACAGTCACTGTCGCCGTCACACTGACTCCCATGCAGTCACACTCACTGCCTCACTCTTAGACTGTCTCCTTCACAATCTCTGTCACTCCCTCACGGTTACACACGTTCCCTCACAGTCAGTCACATTCCTCTACAGACTGTCTCAACCCCTCGCCATCATACGCACCCCTGCGCTCTCACTCGCTCATTTGCACTCAGTCACTGTCGCCCTCACTCCCTCATTGTTTCTTTGACTACCTCATGGTCTCTCCCTCTCCCTCACCTTGACTCCATTGCGCTCAGTTTCACATTCTCACTCCTTCACAGCCACTGTCACTCCATCAGTCAAACTCCCTCCCTCATTCACTGTCACTCTCACTCCCTCACCCTCATTCTCACTCCTTCACTGTCACTCCCGCTCCTTCACTGTCGGTGTTACTCCGTCACTGGAACTCACGCACTCCCATTCTGATTTTCTCGCTGTCTCCCGTTCGCTCCGTCACTGCCTCACTCGCTGTCTTCCACTCGCTTGCTGTCACACTGACTCCCTCTACATTCTGTTGACTCCCTCACTGTCATGCTCACTCCTTCACAGACTTACTCTCCCTTTTTTTTACTTCCACCGCCTCACTGTCAGTCTCACTCCTTCACACTCGCAATGACTCACTCACTGTCAATCTTACTCCCTCAGTCTCAGATTGACTTCCTTGCTGTTTTTCCCATTCCATTCACTGGCTCTCGCCCCCTCGCTGTCGCGCTCTGGTCCCCCCTCGCAGTCATTGTCACTCTGTCACCCCCTCACTTTCACACTGTGGCCCCCTCACTGTCATTGTCCCATTCTCACCCTCTCACTGTCTCACTCTCACCCCCTCGCTGTCATTGTCCCACTCTCACCCCCTTGGCACTGTCAAGCACTCACCGTCGCTCTCGTGCTCTCACACTTGCGGTATTGCTCCCACTCTCACTTTCTCACACTCATTTCCCTCACTGTCTCATTCTGGAGCACTCTTTCCCTCACGCCCTCATTGTCTCTCTCACTGTCAATCCCACTCCCTCACTGTCACTCTCACTCCCTTTCAGTTACTCTCACCCCCTGTTGTGGACTTGTAGATCAGAAAGTTATGTTTATTTGCAGTTCTGATTTTGTTTTTTATATTGAGACTGTAGAACATTTGTAGCCACTGCAGGTTAGTGTGGTGCTTGATAAATTGCTGTTCTGGGGATCACTGAAGCCTGACTCCAGGTTAAAACTCCGTTACAGTTTATGAAGGAGGCCTCACCATTACAATTCAGTGGTTGATGTGACATGTCACATTGTGTATATTCCTGTTGCTTTGCCTGTTTGAAGTTAGCACGTTAGACAGACACTGATTAAAAATGGATTTCTCTCGGAGCAGTAACTTTAAACAGATTCAGAAACTTACATCTCAAGCAAACGAAACTTGCATATGCTTTCTTACAATGTTCTCCATATCCTGCTTCTGAATTTTCTACAATGCAGGAATGTCTGAATTTATCACATTTGTCCCTCTCCTATGGAGACATAATTCCAAAGTCAAACTGAATCTTTCTCTGTTCGTGCGCACTGTTTAATATTGTACCATTTAGTTTATATTGTCCCTCCTCAGACTGACATCCAAAATGCTTTGGTTCACATCCTGCTGTGTTTTGTCTGTGGAAGGCTGAGAGATGTCCTGGCTTTGCAGATTAGAACACGAATGATTCAGAAGGTGTCGGCGAGTGACACATTGTCAGGTTGTTCCCGGCAGCCATTAGATGTTAGCACAGCACTAATATTGACTTTCTAATTGAGAGAGGTGAGAAAGAGTGGGGATTTGGGAGTCCATGCCAGTTTATGGGCAGGGTAGATTCACCAGAACAATAGCTGGACAGCAGGGGTTCACTGGCGAGGGAGTGAAATAACACAAACCCATGATTATATTACTGAAGGATTGAATGTAATGGAAGTTTTTGAGACAATAATGGAAACTGTTGGGATAGATAGATAGGCTTCTTGCTGCTTCTGGATCTCGGCCGAGGATTCATCTGAAAATCTAACAATACTCTGAAACCATTTCACATTTCTGTACATGTGAGTATACCAGGTGAGGACTGCAGAATTCCTCCCTAAAAGGCATCATTGGGTGAGATGTGTTTTCCGAACAATGTGGAAGTTATGGTCTCTGCAGTGTTACTTCACCCACCATCCCTGCTCATTCCCATAGCAAAGCCCAGTGTGGCCAGACGCCTCTCTTCCCCTGCCAATGCACTGTCGCCCCAACTCTACTCTGTTCCCCGAGCAACAGCCAGATGCCCCTTACACATGCCATGCTCACCTCACAACATCCTATGACCTACCCCTAAGAACGGCCAGTGATCCAAAAACTTATTCAGTTCCTTAGTAATAGCCTGCAGACCCATTGCCATTCTGCTCACCTAGGAACACACATTGTTTCCACACCAAATCTGTTCCCTAAGCAATAGCCTCGATATCACGTCCAGTCTGTTCCCTTAACAACAGGCTTTGGCCTCACCCACACTCTGTTTCCAAGCAATGGTCTGTGACACCACCCCCACAGCTGCTCCCCAAGCAACGCCATTGAATCCACTGACCATTCTGTTCCGCTTGAAACCCTCAGCAGCTTAACCCCCCACTATATGGCTGAGCAACAGCCTGCAGCCCAACACACATCTGTTCCCTGAACAACGGCCTGTGGACCTACTCCCAATCTGTTTTCGAACCAGCTGTCAGTGTTCCTGCGAACAATCTCTTCTCTCTGCAATAGCTTGTTGTCCCACCCCCACACTGTTCCCATAGCAACGGCCAGTGTTCTCACGCTCACTGTGTCCCAGTGTCATGGCATTTGGCCGAAGACTCACACCGTTACCCCAGCAATGTCTGGCTGCTTCCTAACCCACACTGTTCCCTCAGCAACAGGCTTTGGTACCACCCTGACTCTGTTCCACTAGCAACGGTAGGTGAAAGAGGATACAAGGAAGAGAGGTTTGGAGAGAAGGAGATCGGTATGTCGGGAGAGGAAGAGAGTGTGAAGGAGAATGAGGGAGGGACGGAGCAATGAAAAAGAGAGAGAAAATGGGAGGAGAAGAGAGAGAGCGGGAGAGTGAGCCAAGGAGAAAAATGAATCTTGCCAAGGCCAGGCTGGAGTCGGTGACCCAGAGGTGGAAGCAAGGACAGAATGACTTAATCCCATTCCTCAGCTCGGTCCCAGTCCCCTCGCCTTCGCTGAGGACCAGGACTTGGGGCAGAGACTGCCTCTCTGCAGCTCAACTTCAACAAAAACGCAAACAAAATACCTCAAATGCTGGAGATCACCGTGGGTCAGACAGTATCTATGGAGACGACAAGCTAACTTTTCGAGTCTAGATGACTTTTCATCGGGGCTGAAGTGAAGTGTGGAGGGGATCGCATTCATGCCGTAGTTTGATGGAGTGGGGTGTGGGAGTCGTGAATGTAGGGATGATGCCACCTTCCGAAACAACATGGCTGACATGGCTTGCTGCTTCTATGACCGATATTTCCCACCTACTGTGGTTGATAGGTCAGATGCAGTTGAGGGCGCCCGATCGACCATGATTCCAGCCTTGTCCCTTCCTATCACTCACAAGTTCGTGATCGGCTTCCCTTTATCCTCACTTTTCATCCCAGCAGCCTCCGCATTCAAAGAATTATTCTCTGCCATCTCAGACAACTCCAGCAGAATGCTACCATGAAACACATCGTCCCCTCACGCCCCCATCTGCATTTCACAGGGATCATTCCCTCCGGGACACCCAAGTCCATTCCACAACCACCCAACACCAGCTCCCCTTCCCACGGCACCTTCCCATGTTGCACCTTCTGTGGTTACACCTGGCCCTTCACCTCCTCCCTGTCCACCATCCAAGGGCCTAAACAGTCTTTCCAGGTGAAGTAGCATTTCTCATGTCCCTCCTCCAATCTGGGGTATTGTATTCGCTGCACCCTACTCTAAATTGGAGAAACCAAACACAGTCTCGGTGACCTCTTCGCAGAACATCTCTAGTCTGTGCGCAAGCATGACCTCAACCTTCCTGCAGCTGGCCATTTTAGCACCACGTACTGCTCACATGCCCATGTGTCTGTTCTCAGCATGTTCCAGTGAACCACAGCAGAAATTGGAGAAACAGCATCTCATCTTCAGACTAGGCCCTTTACAGCCTTCTGGAATTAATATTGAGTTCAACACCTTTAAATTGTGAACCATTTCTTCCTTTTGTTTTCGCTTGTTATTATGTCCTCCCCTTCCCCATCTCACTTGCTCTCCATTCAAGACTGGCAGCAAGACACGCCATTGTTCTGCCATTCTTATATTCGGATCACTTCATCTGAACTATCAACATCCTTTTTCCACCAGCACCCTGCACCCACTACACCCAAACTAAAGCATAAATAGGATAAGGGCGGCACAGTGGCTCAGTGGTTAGCACTGTAGCTTCACAGCGCCAGGGACCTGGGTTCGATTCCAGCCTCAGGTGATTGTCTGTGTGGGTGTCCTTCAGGTGCTCTGGTTTCCTACCACAGTCCAAAGATGTACAGGCTAGGTGGATTGGCAGTGCTAATTTGCCCATAGTGTTCAGGGGTGTGTGGGTAATAGGGGGATGGGTCTGGGTGGGATGCTCCAAGGGTCAGTGTGGACTTGTTGGGCTGAGTGGCCTGTTTCCACACTGTAGGGATTCTAATGCTGTCCCCTCTCCACTTTACTTCAGCTCTGGTGAAGAGCCATCTAGACTCATAATGTTCACTCGTTCTCTCTCCATGGATGCTGTCTGACCCGCTGTGATCTCCAGCATTTGTTGTTTTCAGTACAGATGCCAGTATCTGCAGTAATTTGTTCCTACAAACAAAAAGCTGTCTTCTCTGCTGCTTGACAATTTTTAATTGATAATTTTATCATTTACGAATCGAAGTTATAGATACAGTCAATGGAATGGTGCCTTTTCTCACTGGTCCTTGAGAGAAGCATTGAAATATGTCCCGTTTAAACCTGTTGGAAAAGGTCGGACAAGCCAGTATGACCCTCAGTCTGTTACCATAGCGACAGGCTGCTTCATTGCTGAAACATTGAACTGAAATGAGAAAATCCTCGATGGATTGATTACTGAGTGAATTTCATTCATTGATGAATTTGGGTAAAGGGATATTTCAGCACATTCTTCAGCCGCTGTCTGAACTTAGTCTGGGTCACGGCATAAATCACGGTGTTTGTGCAGCAACTGAGGAGCTGCAGCATGAAGCCCAATTCCCGCACAAACAGATGCAGATACACAGAGTAATACCCAATCATCCACAGCCGGGCCCACATAGAATACACCATTAACGTTGACCATAACAGGATGAAATTGGCTGAGATCACAAGCAGTAAAATGATGGATTTTTTGCGATTTCTCATTTCTGTGTCACACTGACTGTCCCCATTGGTGTGAGCCCGGAGTCTCCTGCGGGCTCTGCTGGTCACTAAAATGTGTCTGACGGTGAATACATTGAGCAGCAGAATCAGGAGAAATGGGAGACTCGGGGTTAGAATGTGGTGGAGGAACTCGATTGTGAGCCAGACACGAGAGAATGCAACATCGTCTGTGACATAACAAAACCAGGGGTTGTTCTGCTGCCAATAGAGACCTGTGAGCATAAAATACCAGAAAATGTTCGTTAAACAGCTCAGCACAGTCACTGTTCCCAGAACCACAGCCGCCGTTTTCTCACTGCAATATCTACTTTTCAGCTTCTGGCAACAAATGGCCACAAATCGATCAAAGGTGAAAGTGACGGTGAACCAGACAGAACAGTCCGTGGCTGCATAAAGCAGGACGGCGTGAATATTACACACGGGGATGTACCACAGGAAATAAAACTGTTCCCGATAAACAATGGGAATGTGTCTCAATATCGGGTCGAAGATAATGACCAGTAGATCCGCCACTGCCATGGCCCCCAGGTAACGTCTGACACATGGAGACAATCCACAATCTTTATAAAGCAGGACGTAGATTGTCACTATATTAACTGTGAGGAAGGAAAACAAAGAAATTATACATCAGCCTGGAGGCAAAGTTGCCAGTTTGATTGAGAACCCAGTGACATTTTCAAATATATCACTGACTTATTGAAAATAAATGAAGCTGAAATAAAAGATAGTAACGTCTCAATTTGTTTAAAAAAATGTAATGTAAAACACAAGAAACTCTCCTTCCCTGAAGGCACAAACACACATTCATAAGAACAGATGGTTTCTAGAACATTCTCACACACTCTACCACTCGAGAGCAAGCACAGGTCACTTCTTTACAGTTCCTGATATAGAGAGTGAAGACTTTGCCATCCTGAAGGATTCTCTCTCAGTTCCTTGAAGACAAACAGAGTTTGGAAATTAAGTGTAAATTGTGGTCGATTTTTGCTTGTGAAAAAACATGAACACAGGGAAAATGTATTCACCCCTATAACTGCTTGAGGGGATTTTGCAACTGTGTCTCCTTCTCCCTGGAACAGGATCTTTTCCCTCGGGATCTAATCTTTTGTTCAATTAACTGAAATCTAGCCGTTCACAAATAATGTCGGTTACAGGTTGTTCCGGGGAATGTCGGTCACAGAATGTGATGGAGTCACAAAAATCCACATCACAAAAGCCCTTCTGTCCATCAGTTTTGGTGAGACCCACTCAGCCTCGCGGTGGAAATCTCTCCCCAAACTCAACTCAACTGGCAAAGACAAATTAAAGGCATTGCCAGATCATCTGAAGTGGTCAGTTATCTCACATTCTCAATCCACCTCACAGAACCAGCCCAGACACCACAAACCCAGATGAAAGATTTGTTCAGCAGGGAGCACTGTGCAGGCCAGGGTAGTGGACTGCTCAATACAACCCGGCAATCTCTCCAGAGTGGGACAATGTCCAGGCCTCACCAGTCAAATAGATATCAGTCCAGCACGGGGAGCTGTGCAGACCACACCAGTGCCTTGATCTATAAACACGGACTAGATGCCTGTCCAGTGTGGAGAACTGTGCAGTGATCTATAAATGTGGACCAAGTATCTCTCCAGCACAGGGGGCTGTGAAGTGAACACCACTGAATTGATCTGTAAACCCGGAGCAGTTACTCTCCCAGCCTGTAGATCTGTACAGACCACCCCAGTGCATTGCTCAGTAACGCTGTGTTAAATCGCTTCCAGCCTGGGGAAACTTGCAGCCCATAGTGGAAGTGACAGGATGTGCAGCTCCCATCCATTTACAGATCCATATCTCCAATGTGCCATGACGAGGGGTGCCATGGCTGTGAAAATCACTGCAAGAGAGAGATGATGGGGAATCAGTTTAAATACCAACAAATGGGATGGTTTGGATATATAGACAGAGAGGGGGAAGATCGAGAGACTGTGTCATGGAAGAATGTGTTCACATGTTTTGGAATGCTGACAGGTAGACATTTTGATAGGATCTTGCAACATGGGCCGGTTTTTCAGGAATGATGCGTGAATAGGATATTGCTGTGAGTTCAGATGATGCAGAGTTTTGAATGAGCATTTGTTCTGCACTTGTGACTGAGAGTGTGGTGAGCACAGTCTTTGGCTCATTGGGCTAAATCCAACAATAATTTGTCTCAGTATTATTTTAACTGAGTGTGACAGAGATTAGTCTGCAGGAGGCTGAGCTACTTTTCTGATGCTATCTTATCAAACTCCCTTCATTATCTACCTACCCCAGCACATGCCATTCTTCTCATTCAATGCCAGCCTGATTCTCCCACCCTCATGGCTGGTAATAGTACCCATATCAGGGCGGCCCGGGTGTTCCATGATCCCTGGCTCAGGTGCCATCTTTAAAAGGCCAATGGGCACACAGTTGAACTTTCTCAGTTCGGATCCACCCTGCATGGTTTACCCCAAGACTGGCAGATAGGGGGCAATTGCACTAAGATTGTTGACAGGGACATGGAGATCCTGGTGCGTGGACTAGTACAGAGGTGGACCATTCTTTTAGCACATGAAACCACACCACCAGACCCACCGAGAATGGTCTGGGCTCACCACCCAGCAACACAGGACAAGCAACAATAACCTTGCCCGCTCTGTCAGGATAAGTATCACCATATTCTCTCTGCTCCATCACTCTCTCTCTCACACACACCTTTGCTACTCGCCGAAACTGAAAACACTGCACGGATCCAACACTGTTCACTGGCTCCTTCTGGCCACCTCACCATTTCGCCCTCACTTACACCAGCACTAACAGCAGGGCCACCACTTTCACCCTCCCTCCCTCTCTCCCTCTCTCTCGTTCTGGGAGAAACAGCCTGGTACAGGACCAAAAAGGCTAAGCCGGGTGGTGGTGTGCCCAACGTCAGTTCCCTCACACCCCTCCCCCTACCATGTGGAGCGAATCCTGGTATGAGCCGGTGAGAACTGGGACGACCCGTGTGGAGATTCCAAAACATCCACGTCCCACCAACCGAGTAAGGATCCCTGTTCAGTCAAGGGTAATTCTCACTTTAAACCCACTATCAGTTCCATTTCCACCCAGCACAGCTTAGATATCGTGTCCCTGATGCCATCTCCCTTTTATATCGAGCTGGTACAAATGGAATACCCACTGTCTCGGTGAGCAGGAGGGTGGGCTGGCAACACATTGTCTCCACCAGCTCCCAGGAAGGGAGCACGGAGTATCCCTCCTACACCTCCTCCTTCAGACAGCACAGATACTGAAACTAACCTGTAATGTTTACCAATCTCCCAACTTGTCCTTATATCTTCAATAATCAAGCATTGAAAATCTCATAGAGTCATAGTCCCCATGGAACAACTGAAATACAGCCACACTCACTGTAGTGAGCAAATACTGATGTACTCTCATGGAGTGACTCAAATAATGACATGCTGTCCACGGAATAACAGAAATCCTGACACACACCAGATGGAATGAATGAAATATTGACAAATCACAGAGCCAGAGAAATTCGGATAGGCTCCCCTTATTTATGTAAGTATCGGTGTATTTGTGTGTGTGTGTGTGTCTGTGTGGGGCAGGTCTGACAGTCTCTGTGCTGTTTGATGTGATGCAATGCCACCCTCTGCTGGTCTCCACACGCCACTACACAGGCGGCAGCAGCGGTGAGAACCATCAGGGATTTATTCAGAGAGAGCCTGGGACGGCAACAGCTCACAACGCCATCCAAACTGATTTCTTCTTCATGTACTTATCTAAATGTCTTTTAAATGTTGTAATTGTACCCACTTCCACCATTTTGTCTGGAAGTTCATTCTATACACGAACGAATCTCTGTAAAATAATTGCCCGTCATGTCTATTTTAAAAAATGGTTGCTCCTCAAAATTTGAAATATCCTCATAGTCTTGAAATCCTCCACCCTCGGAAAAAAGTACCTAACATTCAAGTTATCTGTACCCCTCATGATTTATAAATCTCAATCAGGTCACTCTTCAACCACCTACGCACAACTGAGAAAAGACCCAGCCGATCCAGCCTCTCCTTCCAACTCAAACCATCCATTCCCAGCGACATCCCGGTAAATCTCTGCTAATCCCCCTTCAGCTTAATATTATCCTTCCTATAACAGTGCAATCAGAACTGGACACAATGCTCCAGAAGATGTCTCACCAACGTCCCGTACAATCTGAAAATGACGTCCTAACTCCGAAACTCAAAGGTCTGAGTGATGAAGGCACCGTACTAAATACCTTCTTAACCATCCTGTCCATATGTGACACAGACTTCACAGAACTGTACCTGACAGTCTAGTCTCTGTTCTGCAACACTACCAAAGGTTCTAATTTTAACGGTATAAATCCTACCTTGTTTGTTTTTCCAAAAACAACATCTCGCATTATGCAAATTAAACACAATCTGCCACACCACAGCCCAGTGAGTGGTATTCCCAACGCCCACACAACCCTGACATGTTTTGAAAGACCCTCCCACCTCCAGAAGGCCTACAAACTCTGTCCTTTATTTTCCCAAGACCCTGCGCTTGGTTTGCCTTGTGCGGGCAGGAGGAGGGGTGGGGGGTAGATCGCAGACTAGCCGGTGGTGAGGAGACGCTGGAATATAATTTGTTGCTTTGTAACATTTAATGGTTTTAGGGGGGGCAGGCACACGTTCAAGACGGGAAGTAGTGATCTGCAATATGGTCTTTTGGGGCCGGAACTTATGCTATTTTGTCGTCCCTGGTGTTCAGTAACAATATCGATTCGAGAATCTTCATAGTGCAGAGTATGTCTGCAGGATTTCTTTCCCTAACATTGCAGTCTACAGATAATAACCATTAAAGCTGGAAATCATGACCAAGCAATTAAAGATGCTAATAGTTTATATCAATGGCATAGCACATGCCCTCAACATCTTGTAGTTGAGGCAAGTACCTTGCATTTGTTCAACACTGAAAAATCTTCCCTGTGTAATTCAGTAAAGTTAACCAGAACTTGATAAATCCAAACTCAGTTGATAGCTGGCGCACAAAATGTGACTCAAAATCTGGGCATGACTTAGGTCTTGTGTAATGGGTAGCGCCAATACCTCTGTTCCAGAGCTCTGGATTCGATTCCCATCCCTGAACCTGTGGTAATGTCACTAGCTCTGGACTAACTCTGGACTGGATTCAAGTCCTGCTAGTTGCAGAGGTGTGTCACAGCATGTCAGAACAGGTTGTTGAGCAAATATACAGGAGAGTAATGTTGCAGAATCAGGGTCTATTGCAGTGCAGTGGTACTATCCTCACCTCAGGGCAGAAAGGTCGAGATTCAAATTCCACAGAGCTGATTCATAATATGTTTGAACAAGTTGGTTGAAATTTTTCTAGAATTGTGACTTGATCGAGAAGGAAGAGGTATCAATGTTGAATTTCAGAATTTAGGACCGGGATAACAGAAAGCACAGCAGTTCGTGTTGATTGGAGTAAAATTTTCACTTTGGATATGTTTATAAAATCATGAAGAGCATGGATAGAGTGAATAGTCAAGGTCTTT
Organism: Ginglymostoma cirratum; assembly: GCA_024137785.1. NCBI lineage: Eukaryota > Metazoa > Chordata > Chondrichthyes > Orectolobiformes > Ginglymostomatidae > Ginglymostoma > Ginglymostoma cirratum. The sequence goes on from JAHRHZ010000101.1 coordinate 4,036,024, forward strand.
TTTTCCATAGTATGTGGAGTCAAAAGTTAGAAGGCACACGTTTAAGGTGCGAGGGGGAAGATTAAGAAAAAAGGAATGAACTGCCAGACGAAGTGCTGGAAGCTTGTGAAAGGTATTTTAAAGGTATCTGGAGGGTATATGAATTGGAAGGGTCCAGAGTAATATAGGCCAAATGCTGGAAAATGGGATGAGATTAATTTCGGATATCTGATCAGCATGGACATGTTGGATCAAAGGATTTGTTCCCATACTGTACATCTTTATGATTCATTCATCCAATTGTTCAAGATCTCTTTGTAACCTAAGATACCCTTCCCTGTCTATGTTCTAATAATCTCAGTGTCCTCTGTAAACTTGATAATCATGCCTTCTATAATTTTCATGTAAATCATGTATTTAAACGACAAACAAAAGTAAATCCAGCACGGATCCCTATGGATCACCTCTGGTCACAGGCTTCCAGTATGATGAACAATCCTCCGTGACCACGCTGTCTCCTGAGTCCTGAGTAGAAATACACACACACACACACACACACACACACACAGCCGTGTTTATAAGACAGAGATAGATACGTTTTGATCAATAAGCAGATCAAGGGCTACAGTGAGAAGGCAAAAGAATTGTTTTGAGGAACATGTCAAGCACGATCGAACAGCAGAGCAGACTTGATGGGCCAAATGGTTAATTGTCCTCCAACTTGTTATGCTGTCTGGTCTGAAGGTATCGGCACCCTTTTTCCAAGACAGCAGTGATGGCTGAGATTGGTCGATACTTTACTGAACAGAGTAAATCGGAATATGGGATACGTTTGAGGGGATGAATCGTCTCGATCTGATCTTATTTGTTGTGCTCTTTAAAGAGGAAGTAACTTGCTGTGAGGTTAACTCACTTCAAGGAGTCTCCCAATTAAGATTGAGATAAGAATGTTTCTTTCTCTTTAATGTTGTGCTGTCTGTCGTGTTCTTATTCCCAGGGAACAGTGAAGACTGGGTTAGTGAAGATATTCAAGGCAGAGCTCAACTGACCTTTAATGGACAAGAGAATCCATTATTGGGAATAAACAGGAAAGGGGTGATCAGCCACAAACAGATCAGCTTTGATCTTTCCAAATTGAGCAGCTGGTTTGAGGGTTCAATTGGCCGACTGCAGCTCCTATCCTGTGTGTTGTTCTCTCACTCCAACCCTCGAAGCTGTTACAGAGGGAAAGGAAATCGCCATTCAAACAGTCGTGGTTGTGGCAATGAGACAGGAGATCATTCTTCCTCTCCAGGAGTTACGCAGGACTAGAATAAAGTATTCAGACATAGAGTCATAGATATACGGCATGCAAACAGACCCTTCAGTTCAACTCGTCCGCACTGCCCAGATACCCAAAATAAATCTAGGCCCATTTGCCAGCATTTGGTCCACACCTCTCTAAACCCTTCCCAAACATATAGTCATCCAGGTGCCATTTAAATTTTGTAATTGTACTAGCCTCCACCACTTCCTCTGGCAGCTTATTCCATGAACACACCACCCTCTGCATGAAAATGTTGCCCCTTAAGTCCCTTTTAAATCTTTCCCCTCTCTCCTTAAAGCTATGCCCTCTCGTTCTGGACTCCCCCACCTCGGGTAAAAGACCGTGGCTGTTTACACATTTGTGCCCCTTATGACTTTGCAAACATCTGTAAGGTCACTCGCCAAAGACGTTTAATTCTATTTTATTGTGTACCAATTGTGGCAATTTTTCCACACAGCACCCACAGCCAAAAATGAAATTAATCATTAACTTTATCTGTATTTGTAGTGTTGTTAAAGGGACAAATGTTAACCAGGCTAAGAGAAAATCTCCCCTCCTCCTCAATACCTGTCCGTGGAAAAGTGAGCGCCTGATTGAGAGGGCAGACTAGATTTATTGCTGCATTTGAAAGACAGCATTTTTGACCATGCAAGATTCTACTCAAATGTCAGTCTATATTCTGTGCTTGTTTTTTAAACGCTCAAGGATCAGAATCATTGACAGTATAACCTCTACCTGATGATCTGACAACAAATAGCCGTAATGGTGTATTGCTGAGCTCAGAAACACCTCGACAACCAGCTACACACCGCAGGAGAGGCCCTGCAACCTTTCTTGGCTGCTACACAGCGAACTCTGGTTAGCTAACAGGAAATGCAGAGTAGAGATAATCATTTATTTTCAGTTTGGAAAGCTGCAACTACTGGAATTCCTCAGGGATCAGTGTGAGGTCATTAACAGTTTACAAACTAGATTACCGGTTTTGATCAAGGGCTGATAGGATTGGAGCTCAATTTGCTCGTACAGCAGCATAGTCGTCCAATAAGATGTCAAGACGAGGCAGAGCATTTACAACGGGCTGTAGACAGGGAATGATAATGAGCAAACTTTCGGCAATGCAAATAAAACAGTGCAGTGTGGGTTATGGGAAGTTTGTGTTTTGGGGAAAGGATAAAACAGCAGTAAATTACATGACTGGAGAGAGAAAGCAGAAGTCGGTGCTACAGAGGGATTTGTGTGTCCTGGTACATAAATCATATAATATTGTTCTGAAGATGTTGCAAGTGATTTGGAAAGTGAATTGAATGATGTTTCTCGCAAAGGGTGCCGGGTATGATCTGAGGCATGTTTCCCTGCATCTGTCCAGGGAATTGCTGAGACGACATTTGATGCCCTGCGTGTAATTATGATGCCCTAAACTGAAAAAAAAAACACAACTGTGTTTGAAAATTTTCAAAGATGGTTCACTATACACTGTCCTGGGATGAAGGCATTATGTTATGGAGGATTAACAGCTCAGACCTGAGAACAAGAAATGTTCTTCTTGATAATATGAGATTTTGAAGCTAGTGTAGCTGGTGAGTACCTGATGGATATTTCCTCATGTATGGGAGAATAATACTGAGGATGTAATTTTATGAAAAAGCAGGTTCTGAAGAAGGTTCACTGGGCCTGAAACATTAACTCTGATTTCTCTTCATAGATTCTCCCAGCCTGCTGAGCTTTTCTAGTAATTTCTGTATTTACTTAGGAATAAGATGCATTCATTTTAACACAGATATTGTGAAGACATTAAACATTTTATTTTTAAATTACGAAGGCACGTACAAACATATTTCTAAATCAAGTGGGCCCATTTGTTGCTAAGGAAATGGTTCTGTGTACGACAGCAGCAATGATGCACCGACATGGAGCAGGAAATGTGGCGGAAACATATAGTTCAGACAAAGTTCAAGGAGACCTCACATGTTCCAGTTTGGGGGTCGAATAACATTATTGTGTGATTCAACTCAGAGAGGGAAAAATAATGTAACCTCCCTGTTTAGCAATGGTCTATTGCACCCTTTCTCTTTCCTTCTTCCTCATCACAGCAATGTATGAGAGCTAAACACTGGTCAGTCATCTTTACCACTTGTGGAGGATTCATGATTAGGATTCGCTGGAATCTCCCACTGCCTGAAGCAAAGGGAATTCAGCCAAATCTAATTGTTCCAGGAAGTCATCCCATTGCCAGCAACTTGTACGAACAGAACACATTTGGAAGCAGAATAACATTTGGGGCAATCTCACATTTTTCATTTTATCATGAGTTCAACTATTATGTGGATATAGTTATTTCAAATTAACATTTAAGTTTGTCATCAAACGTACGTACGAGTGTGTGTACGGCTCATTATTTTTAGAAAGGGAAAAAAAAAATCAATGTACATATTTGCAGATCCAAACTGTTTTACATTCTTCTTTCCATCATAGCTTTATTTTGGTCATAAACGTGCTTTTTAGCAGATTAAAGAAAACTGCCTGACTTGTGCCTCACACTGACCCTGACGCAGTCTGAGACCTATATCATCGGCCACATCACCAACCTGGTTACATTTAAAATTTGTTGTGGACAGTGGAGGAGTGGGACTAGAAAAGGAAACAGTGACCCGACAAGCCAGTGCACCATCGACCAGTGAGGCTGACATGAGTGCTGGGTAAGTTGTTGGAGGGGAATCTGAGGGATAGGATTTACATGCAATTAGAAAGGCAAGCATTGATTTGAAATAATCAACATGGTTTTGTGTGGTGGAAAACATGTCTCACTAACTTGATTATTTTGTCTAGGTGATAAAGAGGAAAGCAGTGTTGCAGACATTTTCTATATGGGCTTCAGGAAGGCGTTCAATAACGTTCCGAATGGTAGACAGATTATTAATGGTAGGACACATGGGATCCAGGGGGAGATAGCCAATTGAATTCAAAATTGGCTTGAAGGCAGAGGATTGTTTTCCAGACTGGAGGTCTGTGACCAGCTGTGTACCGCAAGTATCAGTGCTGAGTTCACTGCTTTCCATCATTAATATAAAGGATTTGGATGTGAATGTCAGAGGCATGGTTAGTCAGTTTACAGATGACATTAAAAAGTGGTGCAGTGGACAGTGGTGAAGATTATGTCAGAGTGCAATGGAACATTGATGAGTTGGGCCATTGGGCCAAGGTGTGGCTGATGGAGTTTAATTTAGGGAAATGAGACGTTTTGCGTTGGGTGAGTTGAAGCAGGGCAGGACTTATACAGTTAATGCTAGGGCCCTGGGGAGTGTTGCCGAATAAAGGGACCTTGGATGCAGGCACTTAATTCCTTGAAAGTGGAGTAGCAGGTAGACAGGGTGCTGAAGAACACGTTTGTCACGCTTGCCCTAATCAGTCAGAGCATTGGGTATAGGAGTTGGGATGGCATGTTGCTCCTGTACAGGACGTTGATGAGGCCACATTAGGAAAATTGCACACATTTCGGTTGACTCTGTTAAAGGAAGGATGTTGTTAACCTTGAGAGGAGCAGAAAAGATTGACAAGCATGCTCCTGGTTTGGAGGGTTTGAGATATAGAGAGACGCTGAATAGTTTGAAGCTTTTCCCCTTGGAGTGTTGGAGGCTGAGGGGTGACATTACAGAGGTTTATGAAATCATGAGGAGCATGAATAGTCTGAATAGCCAAGATCTGTTTCCCAGGAGTCTAAAAGTAAAGTGCCTATATTGAAAGTGAGAGGGGAAAGATATAGAAGGGAACGTGGGGCAATATTTTCCTGCAGAGAGTGCTGTGTGTACAAAAAGTGCAGTCAGAAGTGCTGGAGTGCATTTACACAGTTAAAGGGTACGTGGATTGGTAAATGAATAGGAAGGGTTTAGATGGATATCAGCCAAATACTGGAAAATTGGAATAGATCAGATTACAAATCTGGTCAGCGTGGACAAGTTGGACTAAAGGGTCTGTTTCTGTGTTGTGTGAGTTTCTGATTCTATAAGATGGATGAGAAGAAATTCTAAAAGGGCATTTAGAGTGGGAATTCTTTTCAGGGAAGTCTGTGGTGCCTTTCTGTTTACATTTATTCAGAGCTACATTAGTGAAATAGTTGACAGATGTTGTGAAAAAACCGAAACCTCTCAAGCTGTTTCTTCAAGTTTTATTAACTAGACAGCTTTGTGCCTCTTGTTCAATCTCTCTCTTAAAAGAATCCAGAACAGAATAACCTCTTACAGTTACAGCATTGTTACACGAGTTCGCACATCAAACTGTTACACAGGAACCCGGGGAAGACCAATTAGGCACTTGGCTCTGCTGTCCAGCCCCTTGAGTCACTGACATATGTACAGGAGGAGGCCATTTAGCCCCAACAGTCACTTACATGGAAACAGAGTCAGGTAACTGATGCTCCAACATAACAAGCAAATGGAGCAGAGGCTGCACAGATAGTCTGCTCCACGCTGTTCCTCGTGCGTCCATTGCTTGTGGTACACATGTGGTACTTCAAAGCGGCTTTCGAGCAGTGAGGTGGGAAGCCAAATGTTTTGTACAAAATCTCAAGGTGGCATCCTCCGAGAAGACAGACAGTTCTCTATGAAGATCAGGATGCGGTTGGTTTGGCTTTCTGTTTCAGAAGTAAGATATCATGGCTAATGTCGGGGTTGTGAACAACATGACATTCAGTGTCGGGTCACACATCAATGTGGGGAGATTTCATTCAGAGTCTGCATTTCTCTCTCAATCGACATGGGGGTCGATGTAATTCTACATGTAAAACTTACATGTATTTACAAAGGGAGATTATGGAATTTCTCACCATATCAAATGTGTTTTTTGGACATAACTGTTCAACACCAACCCTAAGTTTCAATGGCATTATCTGTTATTTTTTCACAGCACTACAGATTAAACAGTCAGTTTCCTCATGATACCATTATCTCAGCGATTAGACTGGTGATACACATTTACACCGTGCCTGTGGCAGGAGATCTTTCCTTACAAAAGAGACCAAATCTGTACACAATGACCCTAAATACTCTCTAATCAAGGCTGTCCAAGTGCAGAAAGATGGCTTTATTTATGTGCTTGAATCATTTACAATGAAGGACAGTGTACCATTTACTTCCCTCATTACTGATACCTCTATATGTACTATTTTTGGTGACCTATGATCAAGGACATGCAGGTCATTTTGGACAACAAGACTTCCCAACGTCACACCGTTTAATCATTACAAAATGAGATGCATGCAATTGTTGGCCACATCCAAATTGTTTGTATGTCTTTCATTTGAAAGACTGTGGTCCAAACACTGATATATGTGATACCCCATAAGTAATAGCGTTCAGTCTGGAAAAGGGGTCAACTGTCTGTGTTGTCTCAACTAAACAATTCTCAATGCATGTAGTATATTCCCCCTTACCCCTGGGATCCACCTTTATTCACTCACTGGTGTGCAACCATATCAAAAGTATTCTGGAAATTCAAATACACCACTCCCACTGGTTCTCATTTGTGGATGCATCAACTATTATACACATATTATACACTATTATACTCAGTCGTACATGCACTGGACAAAGGATCACAACACACAGGAATTTCCAAAACAAGTAGGAAAGTACATCTACTTCTGTCGATAATCTAGTTTTCTCTATTTTTAGATCACATCATCCATATTCTCTCTCACTTTCTCTCTCTCATAAATTCATTACGTATATCGAGTTAATAAATACTCCAATCTTTCTCCATGTCTTATCTCTCAAACTTCCATCTTTCAGTTAAAATATATTGCTCACATTTGGATGTGTCACGATTATAATTGAGAAACGAAACTACAAAGACATGAGGGAGGAACTGGCCAAAGTTAACAGGGCTAGAATCTTAGCAGGGAAGACTGTGAAGCAGCAATGGAAGACGTTTCTGGGGATAATTTGGACGCAGATCCGAAATTTGTGGATGCTTTAATTAACACAAACTCCACAGGTTTATCAAAGATGATTCCCCTTTCCTGAATCTAAGTTGACTTTGCCAAGTCATATTATGATTTGGCAAGTGTCTAGGTTTCACAGTCCTCATAAAAGATTCCAATATTTTCCTCATAACTGAAATCAAGTTGTCCGAATTTTAATTTTTTTTTATTTGTTTTCCCTCCCACTCCAGATTTTATCTGGGTTACAACAGTTATTTTCCCTTCTTCAGGAACCGGAAATTCCACAACCTTAAGAATTTTGAATAGTAGCCAATAATTATTTTTTGTAGTTACAAGTTTTAAACGACATTTGGTTAAGTACATGAACAGGAAACAGTTGGAGAGATATGGGCCAAGCCCAGGCAGGTGGGACTAGGATAGTTTGGGATTATGTTTGACATGGACTGGTTGGACTGAAGAGCTGTATGACACTAACTCTTTCACGAGCTCTATTGCCACCTCCATGTATACTCTAGGACATACCAGAGCAATGTACCAAACTTCAGTTCAATTAGTTTTGAGTAATTCCTCTTTATTAATTCTAATTTCCCACAGTTACTCATTTTCACAGTCACTCTGTCCTGTAGAATTTTTGGAAGATTTTCTGTATCTTCTTCTGTGGAGACAGAAGTAATGTGTTCCACTTATCCCCAGGTCATTGAGAGTTAAGAGAGATGGCCTCTGTCACCAAGTGAATATATTGGAGCACTGCACTTAGGAGATGATGGACATGGCATCCACTCCGGCTCGGAGAATTCTAGAATCTAAACCGTTCAATGAAACTGTCATTTGACGGCCATCGACGGGTTGTGCTGAAACCGGTGACACAAAGCTGTGACCACCTCATTTCAGAATCAAACTGACCTCACACTTTGCAACTGACATGTCCAGGTAGAGATAAGAATAAGTATACAGTCAAAATTTCAGTAACTGCAAGTTTGGCCAGAAGAGAACTGCAACTGGAAAGAAGATTATAGTTTATTCAGAAACAGCACCGAGGCAGAAGTGAAAACTGGGAATATTATTGGTGATAAAGTGAATAATGTGATATAAATCAGCTCAGGACAAAATGGGCCAATGGTGGTTATGAACACTTTTGTTCCTCCTGGGGCGTTTGCAAGTGAAGGTGAAAAAAGCCATGGAATAAGAGTTAAGTTTGTAATTGAAAGTGAATGCAATAGTTTCCATCTTTGCCAAATATAGATCATAGAAATTAAGATGCTGTTCACAAAGTTTTACAGAATAAATGAATGGACAGAGATAGAGAGACTTACCGGGAACACCAACAATAGCCAGGATAGGATAGTAACCAGCTTGAATAATCATCAGTACAGCTTCCATCCACCATATTAACGGTATCTGATCGAAAGAAAGCCAGTAAAGGCCATCGGATAAACTCCTGCCCATTGTTGGAACATTCCAATCTATTACTCTCAGATTCTGGTACGTTGTTGTAACATTCCCGTGTATGGTTCTGAGATTCTGATCCATAATCAGAACATCCCAATCTGCTCTTCACAGATTCTGATCTCTCCCCGTCTCTGGAGCTGTTGATCCCAGTCGTGTTGAGGATGACACAGCCACTGATACTATGGGATAACATATTGAAAGAAACCCCTTATTAATAGAAGAGGGAAACCCTCCAGTGACACAGTTAGTGTCCATGGTAACTAACATTAATTCGAGTCACGGAACAAACAGCTCCAGTTAACCCATTTCACTCTGACACTTTTAATATAACAACAATACCTGGTCTGAGTGGGATGCTGACATTGCCTGCTATGTGTCTTAGTGCCCATATCCAATTACTCTCACAATGATACAAGTAAAGGAGAAAGGTGATGCTTTCTTTGCGCAGGCGCGATGATTCTGCTGTGTTATCCACATGCGATGCCATATATAACCGTTTTCATAAGAGCCAATCGAGAGTTTATTACTGCACTGAAGTCTCCTCCACCACAACAACTGCCAATTTAAAAATGGTCTCTGACCACAACTGCCTGGAGAAAGACAGTAAATGTGGATTTCGCTGAACTTTCCTCTCACTGCTCTGATAAGGCAACATTTTATCTTTAACACAGTACTTTCAATAATTTGCTTCTAAAGTTGCAAACTTTTTTTTTGCAGTTTATACAGCTTTACTTTACCGATGTTTTGGCCTTAGCCCAAAAGTAAACGTTACATTTCTAATTGATTTGATTATTGGGAGTAAAGGGTCAGAGACAATTTCGATGTGATTAAGGAACAGTAAGGAAGAGGAGACAGTGGCTGTGCATACTGGACAGGAACAAAGTGATATCGCCGAGTAGCCAATATCTTCTTCATAGACAGAATAAAATAAAATGCAGAGAAAGAAACAGAATAAATTTGGCTGAAGGAATGGTGAGTGACAATGTAAAAAAGCACGATAGTTTAAAGTGGAACGGAGGAGAAATGATTTTATATACACTGTTTAATCAGTGTGTGTGTGCAGATAGATAAGATTGTTGATATATGCGCAAGACATTCAGAGTTATTAATGGAGACATGGTTAACACAATATGATGCAGACGATGTGACCTTGTCTTGTGTGTCTTTTTAACATTGCACTCAATAGAGAGAACTCATTCCCCATTCACACCTTCATTTACTCCCATTGTACATCTGCTTCTCTTTCACCACAATTAAAAGCCCGTTTGTGTTTTGAACTGCTCCCCCACACACTCTGTTTTCTGTCACCCCTCCTCCACCTCTCTCAAGGTATTAAAAAGACCATTTTCCAACCCATTTCAGTTCTGAAGAAGGGTCTCGCTGGACTTGAAACCTTAACTCTGTTTCTCTGTCTTCACAGATGCGTCTAGACCTGCTGAGTTTCTCCAGAAATGAATTGGCACTGACAGAATTTTCAACAAAACAAAGAACTGTGCATGCTGGAAATCTGAAAAAAGAAAAACTTCTGGAGAAACTGGGAGATTTGAAAAGGCATCAATGGATCCAACAGCTTAACTTTGCTTTCACTCTACAGATGCTGTCAGACCTGCTTAGTTTCTTCAGCAATTTGTGTTTATGAATAAATTCCAAAAACGTGTGTCAAAGCTGCTCGAACACCCTGTCCAACATGGATCACCATACACTGTGAAGTAAATGACAGCGCAAGGTGAACAAATTAATTGGTTCTGAAACTACATAGCTCTGGCATCATTGACACTACAGAGCTCTTAATCAGGGTCAGGGAGAGAAACATTCACTTTAAAAACCTTCCTACAGTGTGGAAACAATTCCTCCAGCCTAACAAGTCCACACTGACCCTCAGAGCATCCCATCCAGACCAATCCTCCATTACCCACCTAATCTACACATCCCTCAACACTATGGGAAATTTAGAATGGCCAATTCAACTAGCCCTCACGGCTTTGGTCTGTGGGAGGAAACCGGACCACGTGGAGGAAACCCAGCAGACACAGGGAGAGCATGCAAACTCCACACACAGTCGCCTGAGGGTGGAATTGAACCTACATCCCACGCGCTGTGAAGCAGCAGTGCTAACCAATGAGACACCGTGCGACCTGAAGATGCCCCTACTGGAAGAGAAAAGGTTCAGATGAATATGTTAGATATAAAAGGTACTGCAGATGCTGGAGAATCCGAGATAACAAGGCGTGGGCGGGATGAACACAACAGGCCAAGCAGCATCACAGGAGCAGGAAAACTTGACGTTTCGGGCCTAGACCCTTCATCAGAAATGGGGGAGAGTAAGAGGGTTCTGAAATAAGTAGGTAGAGAGGGGGAGGCAGATAGAAGATGGATAAAGGAGAGGATAGGTGGAGAGGAGGCAGACAAGTCGAAGAGGCGGGGATGGAGCCAGTAAAGGTGAGTGTAGGTGGGGGGGTAGGAAGGAGATAGGTCAGTCCAGGGAGGACGGACAGGTCAAGGGGGCAGGATGATGTTAGTAGATAGGAGATGGGGGTGGGGCTTGATGTGGGAGGAGGGGATAGGTGAGAGGAAAAACAGGTGCGGGTGGTGGAGATGAGCTGGGCTGGTTTTGGGATGCGGTTAGGGGGAGATTTTGAAGCTTGTGAAATCCACATTGATACCATTGGGCTGCAGGGTCCCCAGGCTGAATATGATTTGCTGTTCCTGCAGCCTTCGGGTGGCATCACTGTGGCATTGCAGGAGGCCCAGGATGAACATGTCGTCTGAGGAATGGGAGGGGGAGTTGAAATGGTTCGCAACTGGGAGGTGCAGTTGTTTGTTGCGAACTGAGCGCAGGTGTTCTGCAAAGCGATTCCCAAGCCTCCGCTTGGTTTCCCCGATGTAAAGGAAGCCACAACGGGTACAGCGGATGCAGTATACCACTATGGCAGATGTGCAGGTGAACATCTGCCTGATGTGGAAAGTCTCCTTGGGGCCTGGGATTGGGGTGAGGGAGGAGGTTTTGGGGCAGGTGTAGCACTTCCTGCGGTTGCAGGGAAAAGTGTCGGGTGTGGTGGGGTTGGAGGGGAGTGTGGAGCGGACAAGGGAGTTGCGGAGAGAGTGGTCCCTCCGGAAGGCAGATAATTGTGGGGAGGGAAATACATCATTCATGATGGGGTCAGATTGCAGGTGGTGGAAATGGCGGAGAATGATGCATTGAATCTGGAGGTTGATCGGGTAATATGTGGGGACAAGGGGAATTCTGTCTTTGTTTTTATTGTGGGGATGGGGTGTGAGGGCTGAGGTGCGGGGAATGCAAGAGTTGTGGTTAAGGGCGTTTTCGACTACTGTTGGGCGGAAATTGCAACCCTTGAAAAACGAGGACATCTGGGATGTCCAGGAGTGGAACACTTCTTCTTGGGGGAAAATGCGGCGGAGGTGAAAGAATTGGGAATAGGGGATCACATTCTTGCAGGAAGGTGGGTGAGTGGAGGTGTAGCCTAGGTAGCTGTGGGAGTGAGTGGGCCTGAAGAGATATCTGTTTCCAGGCTGTTACCAGCGATGGAGACAAAGAGGTCCAGGAAGGAGAAAGAGGTATCAGAGATGTTCCAGGTGAACTTAAGTTTTGGGTGAAAGGTGAAGTAAAGTGGATAAACTGTTCAATCTCCTTGTGGGAGTACGAGGCAGCGCTGATACAGTTATCGATGTAACGGAGGAAGAAGTTGGGGACATTGTCGTGTAGCTGCGGAAGAGGGACTGTTCCACGTATCCTACAAAGAGGCAGGCATAACTTGGGCCCATGTGGGAACCTGTGGCGACCCCTTTTGTCCGTAGGAAGTGTTAAGGAGAAGTTGTTAAGCGTAAGGATGAGTTTGGTTAGGTGGATAAGGGTGTCAGTGGAGGGGGACTGGTCGGACCTGCAGGACAGGATGAAACGGAGGGCTTTTAGGCCATCTGCATGGTCAGTTAAACAACTCCCTGTAGGAGAGGGTTCCAGAAATATCCCCATCCTAAATAATGGAACAGCCCTGCACATCAGTGCAACTTCAAGAATGTACTATCCGCACCATCCTCAGCCAGAAGTATCGAGTTGATGATTCACCTCACCGTCATCATGATGTCCACAAAATCACAGATGCCAGTCTTCAACCAATTAGATTAGCTGCTCACGATACCAAGAAAAAGATAACAATAAAGATACGAAAAAGATAACTGGTCCTGATGCCATTCCTGCAATAGGATTGAAGACTTGTGCTGCACAACAAGCCGTGCCCCTGGGGAAGCTGTTTCATTCCAGCTCCAACTCTGACATCTACCTGGCAATATGGAAAATTACTCAGCTATGCCCAGTTTCCTAAGAGGAGCATAATTGCTTTCTGACCAATTGCCATGCCCTTAGTCTCATCATGATTGTTACATTGTTGGAAGTTGCTTTTGACAGAGCTGTCAAGCAGCACAGAAATAACCTGCTCCGTGTGGTTTCTGATAGTTCCCCATGTGGAGATGGTGCTGTTGTATTATTGGATTTCTAATCCAGACTAGACTAATGCTTTGGCAGCTGGGGGATGTTAAAAACAATTAATAAAATATTGAAATCTCAAGTCTGGTGTCAGTAAAAGTGACCTTGAAGTCAATATTGATTGTAAACATCAATCTGCTTCACCAACATACTTTCAGGATGCAAATCTACTGTGCTGTCGTGGTCTGGCCGAAATGCCTCTCCAGACACTCAGACATGTGATGAACTCGTCAATGTTCTCTGAAACAGCCAAGCAAGACACTCAATTGTATCAAACTGCTCTGACGTCTTAAAGGATAAAACCGGACGGTACACCCAGCCTCGGTATCGGAAAAGGGAAAATGAAACACAGTCGTGTCGAACCTACAGCGGCCTCCTTCCCAACATCTGAAAGCTTGTGAGGACATTTAAAGAGCTTTCCCACAAATGGCACAGAAATATAGGGAAAGTAGAAGACCATTCAAACTATTTGGTTTTCCCCATTCTAGTTCATGGCTGAACATCTCTTCAACGCACTTCTCCCACACAGTGTACATATCCCTTAATGTGATTAATCATTGGGGAAAAAAAAAGTACAAAATAGGAACTGCAGTAGTTCCTTTGGTCCATTGATTTTCCTCCATCACTCAACATAATGATGCTGATCCTTTATCCCCATCCCATACACCTGTCCTCTGCCCATCCATTTAGTGTCTAGAAATCCTTATTTATATTCACTGCTTGGCTTCCATAGCCTTGTGTGGCAGAGTATTCCCCAGGTTTACCAGTCTCTGTGTGTAGACATTAATTCTCATCTCAATGCACAGTGGCCTGCCTGTACCTAATACTGTGTTCCCTTATTTTAGACATCCCAGTCAATGGCATTATTCTCCCTGCTTTCAAACTGTCTCACTCAGTGAAAGTTGTATATATTACACTGAGATTTTCACTCATTTTCCTAAACTTCATGGAATTTCAGCCCAGTTGACTTGAACTCTGATCAACCAATAAGCCTTTCATCCCAGAGATCAGTCTGGTAATCCTTCGCTGCACACCCTCAATATCAGGTTTATCCTTTATGAGGTAAGGAGACCAAAACTGCATATAATACCGCACAATGTTTGAGGTATGGTCTCATCAAGGACCTGGTCTCCAATGACATAAACAGCATTCTAACACGACCCTCTGTCTCCTGCCATTAAGACAATTTTGAATGTGACTTGCCAAATTACCATGGATACCATTGCGTTTTACTTTCATTATCAGTTTCCCATGTGGGACTTTGCCAAAAGGCCTCTCTGAAAAAAACATACAAATGACCATCTTGAAAGAAATCAAATTTGTTAAGCATGACTTCCCTCTAATAACTTCATCCTGACTCTCCCTGGTCAAACCTTGCCTCTCTAAATGCAGAACAATTTTTTTACTTTCGTATTTTCTCCCATGGTTTTCCTAACGCTGATCTGATATTCACTGGCCTATCATTGCCCGGTCTATGTCTGCACCCCTTCCTGTAAAGAGGTACTACATTAGCTGTTCTCGAATCCTCTGGCACCTCCCCTTTGGCGATTCTTATAAATTTGTATCGGGGATTTCCCTCTCCTGTCTCCGACACCTTCCGATGATGCAAATCAGCTAGACTAGGGGATTTGTCCAATTTTATACCCGCTAAAACCATCAATCCCTGCTTGTATCGGATATCCATCTGCTCAAGGGCTTCACAGTCCATCTGCTTGAATTCTGTCCCCAAATCCTCCTTCTCTCAATTAAAACAGATGCGAAATACTCATGTATCATTGTTCTCCAGCTTCACACAGATTGTCCCTTTGTCTCTGATAGGCCCAAATTGTTCTCTGGTTATTCCATTCCACTTGATGTACGTGTAGAATATTTTCAGATTCTCCCTCCTCTCACCTGCTTGCTATTCTCCATGCCCCTGTGTTAGTCAGTCCCGTCTGTGTGAATTTTCTAAGTTTCGTTGTGATCATTCTCAGTCTTTTGAACTCTGGAGAACACAGAACGAGTTTTCTGATCAGACAATCTTGCCATCTGGGGGAGTAATCTCGAGAATACGCACGGCATTTCCTCTTCGTTCAGTATATTCTTTGTTAGAAAATTGGACACAATATTTCAGGTTCAGTCTCACCAACACTCCATGGAACTGCCGCAGGATGTCTTTACTTCTGTATTCCGATTCCTTTTAAATGAAGGTAAACCGAGCTTTCACTTTTCCATTTGCATATGTTCCTCCCTACACCCTTTGCTTTAATTTACTAACTCACTGTGTGATCTCTTGGAAAATCCTTCTGAATATCCATATGTACCACATCCACTAGTCCTCCATTATCTATGTCTATAAGAAGTATTTTCAAACAGATTGAAAAAGAAACCTCGTCAATTATAATTTTCATTTCATAAATTCATTCGTATTCTCTCTAATTTTGCTATTACTTCCTAAATATCCAATGTCCCATCTATTATAATAGATTCTAACAGATTCCCTCCTGTGAATTACAATTTAACTGGTCTGTAGTTGGCCAGTCTCCCCCTTCTTCTCTTCATAGACCGTTTGATTATTTTTATAACCTTCCAGATATCCAGATTGTCTTCCTGCCTTTGCAGAAAGTATAGGAAAATAACAGTGATCCCCAATTCAATCAATATGTCTACTGTCGCTTCCTCCGAAATTCTATGATGAGGTACATCTGGTCAGATTTATCGATGTTCAGTCTAGCTGTGTTTTCAAATACTACCACATCACTGTTATGAATGATTTTAGTCTTTAGTTACACAAGTCCCGCGGTCACTTAATATGTCTGGGAGATTTTCTGGATCTTCCTCCATGAAGACAGGCACAAAGTTACTATTTAGTTTCCCTCTAATGTCTCTATTCTCTGCAATAAATTATACTGTCTGTACATTCACTGTTCCATATTTGACCTTGTTTTCATTTTTGCTTTCTAGATGTCTTTATATTTCTTGTTAGTTTACATTCTTGTTCTCTTTTTGATTTTTAAAAATCTTTTTCTTGGTTAAATATCTCTGAATCCATTGGTTTACCACTATACCCGGCATTTTCACAATCTACTTCCGTTGACCTAATGCAATCTTTAACTTCTTTTATTAACAATCATTCCGTCATCTTTCCCTTTTGCTGTTTACACTTGAGGGGATATATGAATATTGTACACCTTAATGTTTCTGTGACTTACAGGTCTAGCCTGTCTTCCATTAAGACTTTATACATGTACTTTTCCAACTCACTGAAGTCATCTTGCCCCTCATACCTTCATGGTTTGCCTGAAACAGGTTTATAACTGTAATTTTAAAAAACGTTTTCAGATATCATGTAAAATTCAAGATCAACACCACTCCCAAAAGCTCCTTTACAGCAAGGTTTTCAATTTTCTGTTCTGATCACACAATGCCTGTTCCTAAATAGCCTGATCTCTAACTTGGCACTCAACATATTGTTAATGCAAACCATCTCACAGGCACTCATGAAGTGCATTTTTCCCAGCATTAGCATGTCTAAACACAGTTTAGAGGAAAATTGAATCTGTCCATTATTACTGTAGTACCCACAAACTTGTATATCGAATTTCCTGTTTTATAACATAACCAATGTTTATATTGCAGTTTTGTCTTTGAAATATAACTCTCATAAATATTTGCTTCTCCCTGCTGTTTTTCAGATCCATTTTACCAGATTAACGAATCTGAATTATATGGGCTCTGGGGAGATTAATGGTAGATTCTGTCAGGATATTTTGCAGGGCCGATCTCAACGTTGAGTTCATCTCACCACATATTATTCATTATTCTCAAGTGTCATTGTGACATTTTTACCAGATCTCTCGTAGAGAAGGACAATGATATTTCAACAATGCAGTACCTTCCTCCAGATAGCTGACACTGTTCTAATCTGGGTTGGGAACTTTACAGCAGACTGACAAAATGCTGCTTCTAATGTAGAAGATTTAGTGATATCGCATCTGAAGTAGTGCGTACAGATTTAGTCTCCTCACTGAAGAAAGGATATTGTTGCATTGGAAGCAGTTCAGAGATAGTTCCCTCAACTGATTCCTTCAATGAATGTGTTATAAAGCAGAAGTGGACCCATGTTTGAGAAGTAAAACTGAAACACCCAGACAGGAGTGCCTCGTGCTATAATCTGCTAAAAACGATGTGGAAAGTGGTGTAATCTTTTTATTCGGCAGCTTTTAACGGTTAAATGAAATAAATTCCCGACACTCACATTATGATCAACAAGTAACAATTTATTTATTTAACTCTAATCCTGAACAAATTAACTAAACTATTAACAACCCAAATTAACGTCTTCGAACTACTAACAGTTCCCACTCAAAACACATTCTAATGGCATATTGTTCCAATAAATATAAATTCCACTTATATAAAAAAGATTAAAAAATAGAATTTAGTCTTTCGAACTTACAGCCAAGTTACATCTTCTGGAATGCTCTGTGCCTTCTCTGTCGAATGTTCTTTCAGGAATGCTTTCTGCGTCGAATGTTCTGTCGCAAATATGAACTAGTTGCGCTTTAGGTACCTTTGATTTAGAAAGTGCTTTCTCTAAGGCTGAGAGAATTCTGTGAGAGCCAGTGATTCTCTCTTTGTAGCTGATGGCTGTTAACTTGGGCAGGTGGTAGTTAGCTGTCCTGCCTTTTTTTCCAACTGCCCTCTTCTTTTATACCCTTGATGACAAATCAATTTCTTGCAACAGGATTATCCCCATGTTGTCAAAATCACGAGATTTAAATGTAATTGTTTTTGTTCTGGTATCTAAGTGCCTGGGTAAAATGAATTGCCGAAATTCAAAACGTGCTGTCTTGATAACAAAATAAAACTGTTACTTGGCCTGCGAATTACTCTGCCCTTTGACACAAGTGTTTCAATTCAAGGTGCTCTGTTCACCTGCAAACGCACACGCTGCTACACAAAGACGTCCATTTTGAAGCTCGAAGCATAGAGAAAAAGCACACGATCTTTTAAAAGGGCCACACACTGTTTTGCCCCTCCCCCAGCACTTTGCGCATACCAATATTTTACAAACATCAAATTCCAACGTCCTACCTACTAGTCTACAAATACTCTACCTAACTTCACAACACCAAAAACGAAAGGATGATCAGGTTAACCCAAAACACATTGGAGTTTACAAGATTGAATGATAAACTTATTTTTACAAAGAATGTGTCCATTCAGCCATTCGTGCCCCTTGCACAACAATCAGAAGTGACCTTTTACAGCTGTGTGCCTATGACACAGAAATTGAGATAGAGGTTAAAGAAAGGGAAGAAGTTACAATTGTTCACTAGGAAACGAACAGTAGTGAGCAAAGTATTGGGATTCAAGGCAAATTGTCAGAATCCACTGCCAAGGAATTAATAACAGGAGATTTGCAATGTCAGACCACTATCCATCACAGTCAGCATGGTTTACTGAAGGATAAATATTTGCTCGAGTTTGAATTATTTGCTTGAGTCCTTTAAAGATGGCGGCACGGTGGCTCGGTGTTTAACACTGCAAGCAATGTGGATAATGGGGTTCCTGGAGATGTAATACATCTGGACTTGCAAAAGGAATTGAATAAAGTGCCTGACAAATGATTAATCCATAAAATAAGTGCGCATGGAGGAAGGAGTAATTTTTTAGCTTTGATAGTGGATTGGTGAACCAACAAAATAGACAGAGATGGAATAGAGGGTCGTTTTCTGCTTGACAACTTTTGAGGTTCCCAGTCTTTTTCAGTTCCCAGTCCCAAACTATTTGCAATCGATGTTATTTCCTGTATAAGGGGATAGAAAATGCTATAGCCACTTGTTAGAAGACACGGAAATCGGTGGAAAAGTAGGATGCTATGAACATGTATGAAGTGTGCAAATGGATTGCGATCAGGGCAGTGAATGGACCAACATTTGTCAGTTGAAATTTAACATGGATAAGTATGGCATTACCCATTTTAGCCAGAGGAATGGAAAGGCAACTTATTATCTAAATGGAGAGAAACTTCAGAGTGTTTCGGTGCAGAGGGATCTGAGCATCATTGTATATATCACAGAAAACCCACATACAAATCCAGCAGGTAGTCAGCAAAGCAAGCACAATTTCAGCAGCTATTTCTTCAAAAAACAAATAGAGTTTATAAAAGTTGGGACGTGTTGCTGCAATTATGCAAGCCTTTAGTGATAGTTCAACTGGAGTACTGTGTACAGTTTTGGTGTCCTGACTGAAGGAGGGATGAAGTTGCATTGAAGGCAGTTAAGAAGAGTTTCACTAGATTGATTCCAGAGATGAGGAGTTTGTCTTATGGAGAGAGATTGAGCAGTACAGGGCTATATTCTCTGGAGTTTAGAGGAATGAGAGGAGATCGCACTGAGATCTGTAAGAAGCTAAACGTGATTGAGATTGTAGATATGGAGTGGATATTTCCTCATGTGTGTCAATCTAGAACAAGAAGCCATAGTTTTCATATAAGGCAGAGCAGATTAAAAGTGGGGATGAGGAGAACTTACTTCTCTTAAAGGATTTTGTAATTCACAACCCCAGAATGCAGTGGATGCTGGGATATTGAGTAAATGAAGGATTCTGGAGAGCAGGCAGGAAATTGGCACTGAGGCCAAGATTACATCAGTCATGATCGCATTAAATGCTGGAGGGGCTGTATTGCTGACTGATGGTCACCATTCTTATTCAGTCCTTCGAATGTGCCACACAAGAATGAGGGAGGACTGGTTATTAACAGGAAAAAGACATTCGGGATAAATCAGTATTGATCAGTTTGGCAGAATGTAACAAGTGGAGACACAGTGTGACCAGTGCTGGGCCCTGTATACAATCAATGACAATGATTTGGAGGAATGGAATAAATGCGCTGTAACTACATTTGGCGATGACACTAAGATAAATGGGAAATTAAATGATCAAGAGAAGATATCTGTAAATGGATATCGACAGGGTAGTTTGGCAGGTGGGATGTAACATGATACTTCACTTGTCAATTTTCTTTCATTTCTCCAGATGGACACTAGTGCACCATTTGGGTTTTTATGACAATTGGTAGCTATCATAGTCCCATTCTCTGAGAACCGAAACGCACAAATTTAGTTCAATTTCGCAACCTGCTCCGTCACTGGGAATATGTTAAAGTCCATTAAAGTTGGAATAGTAGAGAATTTAGAAATACATTATAGAATCAAGTAGAGTCAGCATGGTTTCCTGAAGGGGAAATCATAGCTGACAAGTTAATTAAAATATTTTCAGGTGGAAACAAGCAAGATGGAGGAGGCAATGGCCTAGTGGTATTATTGCTGGACTCTTGCTTACGTGATCCCTGTTATCAGGATATCTCATCTGTGCTGCAGAGGAACTTGGGGTGGGAGAGGAACAATCGTATTATCAGCATAGATAGAAAAGAGGAATGAGATTCTGCTGAAGTAATAAGTGCAGGCCAGGGCTAAATTAAAGAGTACAACCATAAAGGTAATAACCTCTGGATTATTACCTGACCCATAAGCAGACAGGAACTAGGTCAGCAAGGTTAAATAGTTAAATACATGACTGAGATTGGTGTGGGAGACATGGGTTCAAATTCATTGGACATTGACATCAGTACTGGGGAAGGATGTAACTGTTCTGATGGGACAGATTCCACCTGAATCATGCAGGGGCCAAAGCCCTGGTGAATGACATAACTAGGTGTGTATGTAAGAATAATAAGGTTGTAATTTTGGGTGATTTTAATTTTCAGAGCATTGACTGGCACTACCATAGTATTAAATGTTAGGATGTGAATAATTTTTTAAATATGCTCGAGAAATTATTTTTGGACTGGAGGCCTGTCACCAGGGGTGTTCCACAGGGATTTATTCTGGGTCTTCTTTTGTATGTCATTGATATCAATGATTTGGATGAGAATACAGAAGGCTAATAAGATTGTGGACGACACCAAAACTGGTGGCACAGTAGACAGTGAAGAAAGTTTTCTATGATTACAAAGTGAACTTGATCGAATGGGTCAATGGATGAAAAAACAGCAGATGGAGTTCAATCTGGATAAATGCGAGGTATTGCATTTTGGTACAACAAACTAGGGTAGGGCTTATACAATTAATGGCAGGGTTTTGGGGTAGTATTGTAGAACAGAGGGACCTAGGGGTGCGGGTACATAATTCTCTGAAGTTTGTGGTACATGGAGACAGGGTAGTTAAAAGATATTTGGCACAATTGCTTTCATTGCTCAGTCCTTCGTATATAGGAATTGAGAAGTTATATTGAGCTTGTACAGGACATTTGGGAGGCCACTTCTGGAATATTGTATCCAATTATGTTTCTCCAGTTTTTGGAAGGATACTTTCAAGCTGGAAAATGTTCAGAAGAGATTTTTCAGGATGTTGCCGGGTATGGAAGGCTTGAGCTAGAAAGAAAGGCTGGAACTTCTTTCACAGGACCGTAGGAGGTTGAGAGAAGATCTGATAGGAGTTTCTTTTTAAAAAATGAGGTACTAGATAGGGTTAATGATATTGTCTTTTCGATGGAATGGGGGATTTCAAGACGAGGAGGCACATTTTCAAAATGACAGGAGAGACATTTTAAAAATGCATGAGGGGCTTTTTCACAAAGAAGGTGGTTTGCATGCAGAATGAACTTCCTGATGAAGTGGTGGATGTGGGCACAATTACAACATTTAAAAGACATTTGGCTAAGTACATGAATGGGAAAAGTTTGAAGGGATATGGGCCAGGAACAGGCAGGTGGGATTAGTTTAGTTTGGGATTATGTTCGGCATGGACTGGTTTGACTGAAGGGACTGTTTCCATGGTCTATGACTATGTAAATGTTCCTACTCAAGAAGGAGCAAAAATTAACCTTCTCTCAGGTAATAAGGCAGAATAAGTGACTGAAATGACAGTATGGAAACGCTTTGGAATTGGAGTGAACAATACAGATGAGGCTCAGTATTGTCAGGAATTAATAAATAAGGATGGAGAGTGTAGAAAATGCAGCGGACAAGAAAATATTAAAAAAGAAAAGCAAAACAATAGAAATTCTTTTAAAACCTGATACCTCAATGCACATGGCATTTGGAATAAATTAATGAGCTGACAGGACAAACAGAAATAATTCTGAATGACTTGGTGGGGGTCACTGAAACATGGTTACAGGAGGATCAAGACTGAGGATTTAATGCCCATGGATACTCGGTATTCTGAAAGGATGAACAAAAAGGAGCAGGAGGTGGAGTTGCTGTATTGCTCAAGGATGATATCAAGGCTCTATTAGGAAATTATATTGGCATGAGGGGACAGAACGATAAATCAGTCTGGGTAGAAATGGAAAGTAAGTGAAGAAACCTCTTATTGGGACTAATTTTCAGCCCCACTCCACAGTCCTTCCAAAGCATAGGTCATAGCATACAGCCAGAAATAACAAGTGCTTGAGAGAAGAACACAATTGTAGTTATGGGTGGTTTGAATATGCATAATGATAGGATTAACCAATTTGGCACAGAGAACAATTCATACAGTGTATGAGGGATTGTTTCTTACAGCAACATGTCATAGGAACCACCAGAGGACTGGTTACTTTAGATTTGGTATTATGTAACGAGGAAGCATTGATAAATGGTCTTGTCGTTAAGGATATGCTTGGAGGAGTAACCACAACATGCAAGAGCTGCAAATTCGAATTGAAAGCCGGAACACAAGAGTCACATATGAAAGTTTTGGTGTTGGGCAAAGATAACAATACAAGTCTGAGGAGGGAGTTGTCCCGAGTAGACTGGGCAAAAACATTAAAGGACTGGACAGTTGAAGAATAGAGGCAAATATTTAGGAAAATGCTAAATACCTCTCCATTAAAGTAAATGTCTGAGAGGAAGATGAATTGTATAAAGGTGGAAAAAAAATCATCCATGGCTTGACAAGGAAGTCAGTGACAACATGAAGGCAAAAAGTTGGATATATCATACTTCACAAGTTATTCGCTCTTTGGAGGATTCGGGGAGGCAGTGATCGAGTGGTATTATCACTGGACTTTTACTTAAGTGACTCAGATAATGGTCCGGGGACCTGGATTAGAATCCTGGTGTGACAGGTGGTGGAGTTTAAATTCAAATCTTGAATTAATAGACCAATACTTGCCATGAGTCGATTGTCAGGAAAAAAACCAAGTGATTCGCAAATGTCCTGTCAGAAAGAAACTGCCATCCTTAGTCGGTCTGGCCTACATGTGATTCCAGACCCACTGCAATATTGTTGACTTTTACCTGCCCTCTGGACAAATAGTGATGGGCCCAGCCAGTGATGCCCACATCCAGTGAGTGTTATGTGGTTAGCATGGAGGAGCTGAACTGAAAGGTCTGTTTCTGTTCATTACAACTCAATGGCTTTATGATTTGGTGTTGGTGTATAGATAGTGCTCTTGGGAGGAAGTCTCAGCAGTGTATCTTGTGTGTCAGTGTTGCCGGCAGTGAGCATTACTGGAGGAGGATAGAGTGTTAAACAAGCTGCCTACTTTCTCCTCGATAGATTTGCTGCAGCTGTGCTGCATCCAGGTACCTGAGGATCTTTCATCACACTCCTGCCTGGATCCTTGTGGATAGTGGATAGGCTTTGGAGAGCTTTTGGAGGTGAGTTACTCGCCACAGAATTTCCAGCATCAGATATGCTCTTTTACAAGGCTGGACCAGTTGAATTTCTGATCAGCAGTTACGCACAGGATATTTGTCATTGGAAGTTGATCTTCACGCTGAATATCAAAAGAAGGGCTTTTGGATTACCTCCTGTTGGATGTGATTCCTGTCCGGCAGCTTTGAAGAACTGTTCTTGTTAGCCATTCATCATCTAAACCTGAATGGTGTCCACATATTTTGGAATAAGGTTATAGACTGCTGCAGGAATTGAAGATTGTGAAACGGTGCTGAGGAATTAGTTGGGTAGGTAGTGTTTTCCTCCCCTGTCAGTATGGTCTGTCATTTTTCGAGCATGCACAATCTGGCAAAAACAGAAACATTGTCTTTCAAAATGCACCTTCGACTCACAGGAACTTGAAACCAGATCATAGAAACAGTCAACAAGTTCATGAGCGCTGGAGCGGAATGGGAGTTCACAATTGGCAGGAAAACAAGTACATTCTCAAAGTGCGTACGTGGGAAGAAGGAGCACATTCTTCTTTTTAGAAATGACACCCTTACAGCTAAACGTTATTTATTATAGTGAAGGAAAAGCTGTATCCATATCATTGGTTTTGTTAAAATGATAGTGGCAAACAGCTGGAAAAATCTTGCACTGACAATTTGAAAAATCCTGGATGTTTTCAGATATAGCTGGGATGTCCTAGGTTGCGTAAGTGCCAATACTCCATGAGATGATGCTGATTTGTAAAATAACCATTTACTGAGCGCACTTGATGAAAGTGAAAACCAAGTTCCGTTGGCTGGTACTTCGGAATACGTCAGAGCTTTTATGTCTGCCACCACACGGAATCATACAATTGAGAAAAGGCCCGTCGAGTCTGCACCACCAGGTGCTGATCCAAGTGCTTTTTAAAGTTTGTGATGTTACCTGCCTCAACCACCCTCCTAAGCAATTCATTTCAGACACGTACCACCTTCTGGATTCAACACAAATTGCACAAATCCTTTCTCAACCTCCGACCTTTCATTTCAAAATGTGTCTCCTTGTTCTGGACGCTTAGTGGAAGGTGAACAGCTGCTTTCTGTTCACCCTGTCAATACCTCTCATGCTCTTACGCACCTCGATCAGGCTTCCCCCTCAACTTTCTCTGCTTCAAAGATAATCACGAAAAAATCTCGCCTCTCTTTACAGTTTGAGTACGTTTTTTGTCTTGCGACTTCTGAAGTGCATCAACTCACATTTATCAATGTTAAACGTCATCAGCCACTAATTTGGCCATCTGAACAACCTGTTTATATCGTCC